>JAAIXI010000246.1:1426323-1444383 GCA_013403645.1 Heliconius nattereri | reverse complement strand
CTTTACACAATCAACTGTAAAGAAATCAAACACCTCGAGGCTTTTACAGAACTTATATTTCTTCCAGGGCTAAATACCATTAGGCTTGTACAATTTATGTCTCAGGACTTTTACAGAACTTATACTTCTTCCAGGGCTAGATACCATTAGGCTTGTACAATCTTCAATTATAATACATTATTTTATTCTAGAGGACCACTTTCCTCTTCAGCTCCAAATCTAATAGTGCGCATCAGAATTTTCATCACATCAAGCGCCTTTTTTAAATTGTCAACTCGCGCTAGTTCTATGTACAAATTCTTAAATATATATTTTTATTAAACAAAGAGGTTGATTTACATTTTGTTATAACAAATTATCGTGAATATAAAAACTATTTATATAAATAATATATATATATATATATATATATTTATATATATGTATTTTATTTTTATTTCTACTATTAAATAATCTCCTGCAATTTAATGCACCACCCACCATCTTTTTTATACAACTCCAACGACCTTGGTTGCCTGGAAGAGATCGCTTTAAGCGATAAGGCCGCCTTATTGTACATGCTTTTTTCTACTTAAGTATTTTGTATATAATTTGTGTAAATTTTATGTGCAATAAAGTATATTGTATTGTAACTAAACTACGGCTACGCATGTTTCTTGAGCAAGGCCGACGTCTTTCTTGAGACTCTTTCTGAAGACTGGAAGAAATCTAAAAGAAACATTCCCCTGAGTGGAAAATGATCCCAATTATAAAATGAAAAGAAACTAATTCAAAAAGCAAAAGGTGTAGTCTTTCCTAAGTATTATATTACCAGAGCATTTTGCCAATATGAAAAATGCTTGAACTGATTTAGTAGTAACGTGATTTTTCTAACAAATTTAGTTTTTTTTAAATATGGTGGTAAATCTTAAAGAGATTCCCAGTAAAAAAAAAATATTTATGGATTATGACTATTATGACGATTATAAGACTGTATTTC
This sequence comes from Heliconius nattereri, assembly GCA_013403645.1. Taxonomy (NCBI): domain Eukaryota; kingdom Metazoa; phylum Arthropoda; class Insecta; order Lepidoptera; family Nymphalidae; genus Heliconius; species Heliconius nattereri. The sequence goes on along the minus strand of JAAIXI010000246.1, from coordinate 1,443,404 downwards.
CGACGATAATATTACTAGATATAAGAAAAAATTAATGAATACATTATGTATATTATACCTAATACTTATGTATTATTAGGTAGGTATTTAAGATAGATACTAATAAATTAAATTTAAGAAGCTCATAATGTTATTTTTATTATTTGTATTTTTTTCGTCCCAAGCGTGGAGCTCGGGCTAATTACATCATTTGAATAAATAACTATTTAACGCCATGAGTTGTGAACTCATTGGAATATTTCGGAATATGGTTTTATTATCATTATATTTAGGGCCCTCGTGGCGCAGCGGTACCGCTTCTGACTGTAAAAGCGACGACTGTGGATTCCACCCCCATTAGGGGGTCAAATTATTTTCTTTTCTTCTCTCTAGTAACAATCACACATTGTTTTAAGTTGAGAGGTAAGTACGGAAACGATTGTCTTAATACCTACTAGGTTCCTCCTGCCTATACTGTCATTAGAGGGTACGAGTACAACGCGAGACAAAAAAATCCCAATATAATCAATGTCCTATTCTTTAGCTTGCTGCAAAGAAAAAAATCTTTAAGGAACAACGAGGTTTTTGTAAGCTAGTGTCCTAACGCTAAGTTCACTCTGTCTAGCCTTCTTACGGCAAAAAGAGTAAGCCTGCTTTTTTAATTATGTAAGAAGATACTTGGTTGTAGGTACATCTTACAAATAAAAATATTATGAACAGTATTATCGTAAATCATGAAAACGTAATAAAATAATAAAAAACATAATAAATTGTTATTTAATTATTTTTAATTATGTTTATAATTGTTCTTATATTTTGCTCAATTTCTACGTAGTTCCTGTTTTTTCTACATACATTAAATTTATATTTATGTTTTCTACATCAAAATTCTATTTTTTTGCTTCTATCTTAATCTTAACAATTATATATTAACAGTTATATATTATAAATTCACTACCTACATAATGGCAAAGTATTTTTGTAACAAAAAAAAAAATTTATGACATCACTAGAAGATAAGAAAATTTTACAAAAAAATAATTTATCTTTTTACGCTGCATACTTTATTCCGCAAATAGCAAAGTCGACAGAGGGAATCAGGGAACCTTATGGTGAGATAATCCATTCCTAACTTTCCGCGGAATTCAAAGCCGCGCTTTGCCTTATTACCAGAGCGAGGAAATAAAAATTATGAAATATTTAATTTTATCGAGTGGGATCGAACCCACAAGCAGGCCCGCACGCTTATGGCTGTGCACCATGAATCGAAAATATTAGAAAAATACATGAAATGAATAATGTTATTTTCAAAATCATAAGTAAATACTTCATTAATAATGCCAATGACGTACAAAGATTTGATTGAAAAATATACTAATAAATTGAGTATTGGGTAAATCTCTTCCTTAAAATATATTTAAATACTAAACATTACGCTGTTGAAAAATATTTTTAATTTGAGTCATGTCATCGTACAATGTCGAAATGATACGAAGCGGAACTAGTTTTGTAATAAAATATTTCATACTGTTCGTATTTATGAACTAAGTCTCGCCAGGGCACATTCCCGCCATTTTTTCGTTTGATATTAAAAAAGTTTGCAGTATTCCTCATTTATTTGAAACTCATGAAAACAACGGTCCGTAATTGTGTGTTAGATTTATTTAGGTTTTACATTTAAATATTTTTCATTTCTCCGTTCTGTTAAAGTCGTCTGTTCTATTAAAGTTATTATTCTATTAAAGAAATCAAGAAAGCAAGAAAATGCCACGCTTTTGACATAATATATTTGATATTTTGGGTTACCAAATATTAAATTGAAATTTCGTAAGCAAAATATCAAAAATATATCTATATATTTTTTGTAAATTTTCCGTATATTTACAATTTTAGGACTTGTAAACGGGAAGTAATCTAAAACGATAATTGACACAAGCGTGCATGTACCACGGCAGAGTAGACGCGAAGAGTTAACGCGAATTTTAAAGGGTCCCTTTAACCTTATATTTTGTTACGACGCTTCCTTAAGAAGAATGTCATGTGCGTAACTTAAAATGGTAAGAAATTTCATCTTGGGTGATCCGCCATCTCTCTTTGTGAGAAAACTGTGTGATTATTTCATCACTTATATGTCAATATAGGAATATACACGCATGTATATGTACGTCATGAAACATTTATAATTATGTTTTCTTAGTTTCGTGCATTTCGAAATGCAAAACAATTTAAATATATTCAATTCACATATTCGCCGCTCTACGGCTGATCTGTGTTATATTCTGAAAGAGGAAAAGATATAAGATGCACATGGAAGTGATTTAAAACATCAAAGGTCTCTTGAAACACAATAGGAGTCGAAATAATTAACTTGTAATAATATTCATCTTTTAAATAATCTCTCATCAACCAGCAAAATATCTTGTAATTTGCATTGCACGGAAAAGGTGGCCGTAAGATATAATATCTACATGAACTAGCTTTAACTTGTGGCTTCGCCTGCGTGCTCTAGAATGTTGGAAATACCTATTATTTTAATACATAGCTTCAGCTTAACACTTTATCCCGCACATAGCAGGGTAGGCAGAGGCCACCTAGCGTTACAACACTGCGTTCCCCACTTTCCGCCGAAATCTGGAGGTATTGCGTGTTGAGTGGCGGAACTCAACGCCACTTTTCGCGTTTCTCAAATCAGTTGACATAATTCATTGATGATTTGTTAATTGCTTGCCCTGAGTTCTTGCAAGATACGCTGACAGTATCTTCCCAAATTGTATATGTATGTAAAATATGTCAAATTCTATTCACTTCACACACATCCAGTAGTTTTCAGTATTTTAAACACCTAAACAAGATGGAGGTACCTCAGATTAGACCCTGGACTATCACCATACAAAAAAAAATCATTATTTTTCGACATACAGGCAGACGAAAATTCTGCTGAGTGATTATTTAGCTTACTGTAAGTGTTGTTTAATGATGCCATTACCCTATATAGATATTGTTTTAACCTAATTTAGGTTTAATTTTAATGACCAAATCTTGAACACTGCGTCAGCCGGTCAACAGTCTCTTCTGAACTAAGCCACAGATACGATTTGTGTATCCATCCTAACTATTCTAGAGTCTATCAGTTTTTTTTATAAAAAGGCTGTTATTTATTACGAAAGCTCGTCTATACTTAGTTCAGTTAAGCGTTACCGGCTTTCTTAGTAGCTCGTCTCGTAGTACTGTAGACGTTAATGGAACGATGTGGTCGTGTAGTGTCGTATTTCTCCTCTGTATGTTAGCAGAGGGTTTTTGTGTGATTTATTATTTAAATGGTGAGTGATAAAAAAGGTTTTTTTTAAAATGGTAAAGGTCGAAAACTGTTTGTGGAAAATCTGGACTGATAAAAAAAAAAGAAAATTACATTAGCATTTAAATAACAATAAAAAATACAGATATTTGATAAAAGATAAAAGGGTTGGAAATGATTTGAAATAATTAGGAGTTATTTTTTTACGATTAGGAAAATACGCATTGTACCTTTGTGTTAGTAGGATAGACATATTTGAAAAAAAAACAGTTTATTGCAATGTATGGAATAATGGAAAAGTGGGGAAAATATGTATTAAATACTTATATTTAATACATATTTTATTTATACGTTTCCCGCCTTTTCTTGTACCTTATGTCGCGGAACTCATCGCTTCGCACAGTCACGCTACCACAGCGGGGAAAATAAATTATTAATTTATTATAACGATACAAATGTAAGAAGAAAGTCTAAAATGTGTAAATATACGGGAAATAAAATAATTACTCAATCGTGGCATTACTGTAGTCATATATAGTCATGGGTTAAACTTCTAGATAGTACGGGCTTTTTCAAAGCTTTTATTCGCCATAATCAATATTTAAATAAATTGAAACTTTAAGAATTTAAACTTAGCAGATTTTACATAATTAAATTACTACTAGTTTAGTTACACAAGTAAATCACGCGACAAGCTTTTATAATCATATAAATTGTGTACAATGAGGTTATGAGTTGATAGGTAAAATTTAAAAGACAAATTTTATTTTCTCCTTTTTAGAGCGTTTAAATAAAAGCTTTTTCTAAAAATCATTTTTTGCTTATAATTTATTTTAAATGTGTAATAAAATGTTGACGTAATCACACATTTCATGTTTTTTAGTTTATTTTTCCGTTTTTTAAATGAATAACTTATATATTTGTCGCCCACAAAATATTGAAATCTTACCTAAATAATCTAGAATATATTTACTATCAATGACGTGTGTAAGTCATGACTTATTTAATAAAAAAGAAATAAATGTCACAGACTGTCAAAAATATGTTAAGTGTCATTGAAATATTCTTTTTGGAAATTCATGTGGAGTCCTGATGATATACCTATTTGGAGAATTATAATGACATTTAATTAATACCTTTCCAATACTCATTATCTCTTAACACTGATAGTTTTGAAGAAATCTTTAAGCCGAGTTCTCATCATTGTTATTTTTAATATTTTGTTTTGGTTTGTCAATATATAATCCTCTAAAAATCTTTCGAAAACATCTCTGCATAAGCATTTTTTATCCTTTTTATATATTTTATTGTTGGTTATAATTGCAGACCACTTCAGTCTACGCTTAAAATAGTCTTCGTTGACTCCCTTTGTCATTATATGTAAGACTCTGCTTCGGCGTGCTGTAAACGTTCTGCAGGAAGTACTAGATGGTGTATTATTCAAAACTTGAGTCGCTTTTCCAGAACAATTCACGATTAACAGGAATTACTTTTTCCGATTCGAATATTTATGAGATGCTCTTGTATGGGAGAGTCCCACAGTGCGACGGTTCTTAAAATATCAATTTCTTAAAATATCTTAATTTTGATAGAACACTTTTAATCTGATGAGTGTCCATTAGCGTGTTATTTAAGATTATCACATGTAATGATTCATTTATATATCATTTCATTTATAACTAATTGCAATAGTATGTTAATTATGTAAATGATAATTAATAAATATACAAGATAGGAATATAAGAAGATATGTAGATAAAAAATATTTAAAATTATTAATAATTTATGAATTTTATTTTTGTAAAATAAAAAGAGTCTTTTTTAGCTTCACGCTGTATCCTACTGTATAGATGCTAGATTATATAGTAAAAGTGTATTTTTGCATTATATAGAATTTTACTATTTTCACGATTTTCGACGATCATTTACGGTCGAACGAGCGAAGCAGGTAAAAAAAAACTAGTATGCCATGATGGCCAAAATTCAGCACGTAATTTCGATGCTAGACAAGTTGTTTAATCATACAATAACTGCCAATATATAAATAATAGATGCATTTTATTACAATTTATCGATGTCACGTAGTTCGTTAAAATTGCATTCATCTTTTATAAAACTCACGTTTGTACATAATTTTCCTATTCATTTTATAAAATAATGATAAAAACTTGTAGTAATCCTTTGAGTTGTCGAAATTTGAGGCTTTTAACATTTTCAGACAGGTAGGTGTATAGTTCGATTCATATTTGAGTAATGAGTACATTTGATTTATTTCCATTTCCACGCTCTGGTAGAATAAGCGCGGGGTTAAGTTGCGTTACTGAACACACAATGTCTCAAAAATTTGGCAGGATGTAGGGAATGGAGTGTCTTATCACTATGCCTTCTCTGTCCCTCTGTCACCATGCCATACGTTATCTTTATCCTATATAATTTAAATGTAGTAATATTTCTCCAAAAGTTGCCGCGCTTTCTCTTGTTGCTCAAGCGAGAAGCAAAAAATAAATCAAGTGCAAATCGAACCCACTACCAGCGCGTGTACAGTCAAACACTGTCCCACTGCACCACGATGGGCTCATAAGCTCAGCTCAGCGATATTCAGTATATTTAGTAACTAAATAAAAAACAATGTATATGATTAACATTATGTTCATTACATTATTAAGTAATTCAATTTTGTTTGTTTTTACATCTTATTTAGTTTTTATTTAACTAGCTCTAATCGCTGCATCCCGTTCACAGCAGGGTATACAGAGGGAACCTCGTGTTCAGACACTTCGTTCCCAACTTTCCGCCAAATCTGCTGCAATCCGCAATCCTACTTTCTAGAAGCTTTGCGTATTGAGTGACGGAACTGAACACCGCGCTTTCGGCTCGGCACCAGAGAAAAATCGATCGAATCGATCGAAGACTTGGCTCTCTGGCTTAATACATGGTGTCATAATTAAAGAACATGTGGACATAGTGGCGTTGTATTATCTATTTTTTATCCCCTTTTTTAAGTTTTAGCGTAGTCTGATATTGTCTTGTAGACGTCCTTGACAAATTTACTATCGAATATAAAAATATTTTTTAAATAGAACCAGTAGTTTAAGAGATTAGCGCGTCCCACCAAACAAACTCTCATCCTTTAAAATATTCGTATATACATATAGATTATATTTTTTGTAATTACAATATTTATTATGGTCCATATAACTAGTGACGAAAGGCGAATGTTGAATAGCAATTGAGCTACGTAACGCCAATTATTTACAATTTAATAAATATGTTGTGTAATATAATTAGATATTCTAATGCGCAATGCAATTAACTGATCAGTAATGCGGAAAGTATAACCCAAATACTCCGTTCCCCACTTTCACTTTATACTCAGGTGGCGGAACTTAACGCCGCGCTTTGCAATGGGTATCAGAGCGATTAAAAAAACCAACTTCAAACCGAAGCCTACTTAATAATTAATACTCGTACCTATTTAGATACTATTTAACGTCCCTTATTTTAATAGCAAGTGCTAACATGGTATTTTGCCTGAGTGGATTTTTTTCACAGTCTTTAAAAAATAACCAGTTATTAAATTATTTATCTAAGAAACTTTTTATTTCAGACACAGAGTATGCACGTATGCCGCCAAAATATTCTCTCGATGATTACGATGATTGTGTACAACAGTCCGGTGGACGTTACTGCACCGTCGACTTCGAATTGGTCTCAGATAAGCCAAGTGAACTCTTAAATATGATACAGGTATTATAAATTGTTAAAATTTGTTATATTTTAAAATGCTGTCAGGATATTAAGGATGAGAAAAGGAAACGAGGCCAGCTGTGGCGATTTCTTCTGGAGGTGATGAAATATTATTTCTTCGCTCTGGTGTCGTGCTAAAAGCACAGTTCCTTCACTCAGCACACAATGCCTCCAGAATTCGGCGGAAAAATCGAGAACGGCGGTGCCTTAATGAGAACTAATGTCTTAACACTAGGATCCCAGGCTCCTTCTGCCTACCTTGACATGTGCGGGATACAGCGATCCCGCTCAGGGAAATTAAGGCGCACAGGCATATGATTGTAAACGTGACTAGCTGTGGGTTCGAATTCCAGGTGTTGTGTTCTATGGTTAACAAAAATGAACATTTTAAACATTTCATATCATCGAACCTGCAACCTGTCGCGTTTAGAATCGCACGCTTGGGCTTCTGCACCACGACTAGCCTCTAATAATGTTCTTAAGATTACTATAAAATTTTATTTACATTAAGAATATTTAATTCATGTATATTTATTTTTCAATAATAATTAAGTAGTAATTATTTAATTTAAGGAATACTCTAAAGTAAAAGCAACGCACTTCAACCACACAAAATTAAAATATGGACTATGCATTTCGGGAAGGTGTCAAAACTATACACAAGATATAACACCGGTCACAAAACACACCTTCGAGGGATGCCTGAACGATTCTCTTTGGAAAAATTATGAATTAAAGACAAGAGTGACTCATATCAGCTGTTTTAGCTTAACTGATAACACCCAAGATATTGATACTGGTGATTGGGTGGTGGGTCTTATTTTAGGGTTTATTTTAATGCTTAATGTTTTTGGAACTTTGTATGGGCTGTCTAAATCAGATACATCAAAAGGTAATAAATATTTAACTACTTTTATAACAAAAAATATATTTTTAATCCACAAGTGGCACCAGGGCACAAACGTGTAAATGTAAACGCGTTAGCTTGTGGGTTTGATTCCCACTCTAGAAAATGAAATATTTAATATTTTATAACGTTGAGTTCTTTCACTCATCGCGCAATGTCCCTAGAATTCGGCGGGGAGCAAGGAACGGAAGTAGTAACGGGACTAATGCGTTTTAACACTAGGTTCCCGGGTTACCTCTGTCTACTTTGCTATGTGAAGGATACAACATGAAACCATAAAAATAACAACAACAATATAATTTTTAAAGGTTTAGTCCGAGAAGTAGTTCTGTTCTCCATTAGGAGAATATGTTTAAACTTAAATATTTTTTATTTCCCCATACGCTAGACAAAGCGAGCCGTTAATTTGCCTCACTTAACACACAATCTGCCGAAAATTGAGTTGTTCAATCTTAATTAAAATCTTTTTCTTTAGATAATTCAGTACTATTGTGCTTCTCAATTATTGAAAATTGGAAACGGTTGACTTATCAAGAAAAGTCTGACCCTCGCTTATATCACCTAAAGGGGCTGAATGGCATAAAGTTAGTATTAATATACTTATAATATAGCTCTGTCAAAAAATATTTTAATCAAAGAAAATGTGTCAAATTTAAATTATTTGAACTTCAAGGTGGCTGGATGGATTTTTATTATATTGAACAATAAAATTGTAACCTTTACATTGAAACGAGTGACTGTTTATTTATTTGTATATGTAGAATACCAACACAGCGAACACTGACTAACTTAAAAAATAAGAAATACCAATCTTAAAAAAAAAAACAAAGTGCAGCCGCAATTACAGATGTTGACGGTGTGCCAGTTTTACACCTATAGCATAAATATTTTATAAAATATGTATGTGAAGTAAAAAAATAAGTTATTTACAAATATTAAAAGGTTAATAAGAAATAATAACATACTAACAATTAGCTTACGTAGTCAGATCGATCTCAAGAACTCCAATATTAAATGACGATTAATTTGCTAAACAAAGAAAATGTTTACCTTTTTGGATATACTACAAAATGTGTATTACACATACAATTTAGTGGCTTCCTAGTTCCTATATATTGGTGTTCTTATTTGAAGGATAAATTTAATTTTATCGCCATCCGGGGGTGCGGTTCCATCACCACGCAGCATCGCTGTACATAAGACGTAAATATATGATTAGTCGTTAATTATGGAACAAGTTACCTGTTAATATTCGTCAGGCAAAGACATTATTGTCATTTAAATAGTTGGTGAAACATTCTGTAGGTGAAGAGACAACCAACATCCTGGACTTGCTCTCTATGTACCTATATTGTATGTATATGTCTACCTAACACGCTTCTCCGTGTACATCGTGATACACCGTGAAACTATTTAATTTTTAATTTATTTTTGTATTTATTTCAGGTCTCTAATTCTCGTGGGTGTTGCAATGGCTCACAGTATTTATCCAATATTGATTGTAACGGAAAATTTGCACGGCTTAGAATTGGTATGATTTTTGCAATATTCATTTTTAGTTTAATCAGCTTCACTTTGTATCTTGTACACAGCAGGCTAGGCCTCTGCCTAGACTAGATTCCCTCTGAATCTAGTATTAAGTCACTCCGTTCCCCATTCTGCCGAATTCTTTCCGCCGAAGTATTACGTGTTGAGTGGCGGGACTCAACGCCGCGTTTAGCTGGATAGAACCCACAACCATTAACAGTCACACAGTGATTCGAATAAATTAACTAAATTTCTTTCTCTGTAAATAAAAGTTTATATTATGATAAATATTATTAAAAACAAAATTACAATATTATTTACAAACGTTACTAATTACCTGTAAATAAGAGAAAAGACAATTACAATGAATTATTCATCTCTCTCTTTTATCTACTATCTTTATCCAATCTGCTTTAGTTTATAGCAATTAATTATTCTTTTCTTACTTTGCTTTTATCTTCACATGTATTCACTCTTCTCTTTACATGTATATTTTATACTTATTATTATTTTTTATTTACAGGCCTATTACAAATTGTCGCAGTATATTTTACTCAATGGACCTTTAGTTATTCAAGCGTATCTAGTGATCTCAGGATTCCTGCTTGTCTACAAAGTGCAGATATATTCGGAAAAACACGAAGTAAATTGGTCTTTGGTGCCGAAAGGAATTATGTTGAGATATCTACGGTAAGTGTAATATTTTAAAGTTATTGTCTAACAAAATTGGGAGAGCCTTTTAAGGCTTTACTTGGATCGCAAGTCTCTGGTCTGAACTGTAAAGAATTGCTCTGGAGGCACTGCTCTAAACTTCTCGCCTTGGAGTTCGATGTGTGCATAGAAACGTGATATAAATATTATTTATTTTCGTTTCAGTTTAACCCCGTCTTGGGCAGTTCTTATAGCGTTGTGGGCGACATGGTTGAGGTTTATAGGACCCGGACCATTTTGGGAAGTAAGGAATTCTTTTTATTATCTCGATGCGAATTTTATGTTGACTAGTTTTTGACAGCTCCGCCGCTTTCGTCGAATAGCAGGATAGATAGTGGGAGTCTAGTGTTAGGAAACAACTTTCCGCCACTGATGAGATACTGGGTGTTGAGTAGCGGAATTTAACACCGCTCTTTGTCTATGACCAGACTGGAGTAGGCATTGAAAATCAAATTGCGCCACTACTGTTAGTCAGAAAGGGCTGATAATAATGTGTTCCTCATTATGACAAGACATTCTGTTGAGTGTCTTGACACTGGGTTCTTTTTAACTATTCTGCTTTATGAGGAAGATACAAATACTTAATTGTAATTTATGATCTTTTTTCAGTACACTGGAGCTCTAGATGCAGCAGACTGTCGTAGTAGGTGGTGGGCTAGTTTTTTGTATATTAATAACTACGTACCTAATTGGTCCTGTATGATGCATACATGGTGAGAAATATTTTTTTAAAGCTTCATTCTACATTTTCCTGCATTTTCAGGTGAGCCAGAGGGAACTTAAGACACTCCGTTTTTCATACGCCACTGATTAGTGGCGAGTACGAACTAGCAAGCCAGAGCAAAGAAATGAAAATAATTAATTCCATATTCATACAAATTGAATCCATCCAAATATTGTACATGTTCGATTTCATTAAGCAAAGAATTACAAAATAAAACTTAACCAAAAAAATTAAAGTGGGAAACGGAGTGATCCCACCAGGGGTAGCGTGAAGCTTCTAATAATTGCTATGCTTACCAAAATAGGTAGAGAGAAACATATTGTATAATCGTCGTCTTTAACCTGCCTACTTGCAGAATTGGCGGATAGAGTGACGGCAGTCAGGAACATTCCTTCTATTATTCTAGAGTAACCTTCCTTGCGAGTGGAAATGAAAACAATTAATTCCCCTGAATGGGAACGAAGCTCACTACCGTAGCATTTACATTTAGATACTGTTCCATTGTATTACAATAGTCTATTAGAGTAGTTTCCTATAGAGTGATGAGAAATTAGTAATATCATCTAGTTTTACTGCCTATATGGCAAAATTTTGTACTCGTACAAATAATATTACTATACCTTGTTCACAGGTATGTGGCGGTAGACATGCAGCTGTACATACTTGGCTTAATACTTTGTGTTTTATTAAAAAAGCCAGGTAAAAGGCGTATAGTTCTCACTGCTCTCTTTATAATTGGCCTGATTATACCAGCAGCACATATATACTTTCAGGATTTGAATGCCATTTTAATGATTAATTTGGAGTAAGTTTAAATTTCTATTTGTATTGATTTCCGCGACTTAATAACGCCACTCAGTTTCGAAAATATGCTGGGAAGTGGAAAACGCGATGATTTAATATGAGATGTTTAAACGTCAACTGATGCACGTTCGGCATATCCCAAAGCAATACTAATGCCGACGCTGATTTACGTCTGTGAAAAGTGGGTATTATAGAAGAAGAATGAAAGAATAATTAATGCTGTGGAGATGCGATCTCGACAGCATCAAATCTCGAATTTAACCATCCTGGATGGTGATGGATCACCATCCAGGATTCCTGGAGGATGGTTAAATGAGAATCCTGGAGGATGGTTAAATAACTATAAATATCTATACATTTGACGATTTTAAGTTCGTTATCCTTTCGAGAAAATAATTTATTTTTATTTCCCAGCCCTGGTAGGCAGCCGTTTTCCAGTTTATCCCAGCAATTAATTGGAACGGCATTCCGTAAAGCTACTTCTCTACCCCAGGATTAAATAGTAAAGTCTTAGTCTTTCTATCATCTAACCAAAGAAACCGATTGTCGTTGGTGAAATTACATATAAAATAGACCTGTGACTTTTTTAAATGTATACTTATGTCCTTTTTTTCTAGAGACACAACGAAACTATTTATTGACGAACCAACTTTCAATGAAGTATACAGACGAGGTCATACGAACATAGCAAGCTATGTCATAGGGCTAGCTTTAGGCTATTTGATATATGAGTGGCAGAAGCAGAATATTGAAAAGTATAAAGTAAGTGAATAAAATAATCAAAATCGGCTTCAAACTACATCACACACATAGCAGGGACCTACCCTGCTGTGTGCAGGAGAGAACCTAGTAGAAACGAATTAATTTTATAAATATTCTATTTATTTTTCAGAAATACCGCATCCTATACTGGTTAACAGTTCCTATAGTTATCGCCATATTACTATCCGGCCGTATATTCTTCAGAGACGCGCCAAGAGATTCGGTGTACGTACGGATGCTTTATGGAGCATTAGCGAAACCAGTGCTGGGATTTATTTTCGCTGTTATAATCTGTGGTTCGATTTTAAAGTACGAAGGTAAGTTGACTGATGATTAAAGAAGTTTATTAATAAATTCGACATATTATATCATACTGTATCCTATCTAAGATATACATAAAATCGAAAGGTCACTCCCTCGTCACGAAATCTCAGAAACTACATGTGCTAGGAATCTGAAATTTTGCATAGGAGTTATTTATAGGACGTAGGTGCACGCTAAGACGGGAATTTGCAATTTGGGGTTGTTTTTGGGGTTGAAAGTTTGTATGAAACTTCGTTACTACAAATGCTAGGAGTCTCAAATTTTGCATGGACATCACTTATACTACGACGTAGGTACTCATGGAGCCAGATATTAATAATAACGTAGTTCACGCAGGCGAAGCCGCGGGCGGGCCGCTAGTATCTTATAAAGCGAAGTCACTTTTCATGTCTGTCTGAACTTTCTAACTCTTCTTCTAAACCACTCAACGGATTTTGAGACGGTTTTCACCACTAGGTCGAGTATTTCTTAGGGAAGGTTTATATATAGTTTATTATTTGTACATTCTTATGTTAATTAACATAAATAGGACAAATGTGTATAAAGTCCTACCCGTTGAGACACTTTCGCGCATGCGCTGCTCTAATGGTAAGTACTACATGAAAATAATGTACCGGAATATCGTTCCTCTTAATAAGATCTACAAAAAAGTCCGCTACAGCATATTCGTATCTTTTAAGAATAACGTGTAATGATCATATTTCTGTCTAAAAATTATAATTTCAATATATTTTTTATTGTGAGGGAATTTTTTCCATAATGATATTAATCCTTATCCTTTAAATTACTTTATTAATATTCTACGTTAAACGAAGATAAAATTGGCTTTTTACACTTTTTCGAAATTGCGAATAGTTTAAGATAAAAACGCATTTAATTGTTAACACATCACGCCGTGCACACATCAGCTGTATCGAGTCAAGTTTCACTTATCCCTTACTCTCAGCATATAAATAAATATATTAGTTACGTTAGCCATTTAATGTAGATCAAAACTGTCTTTTACTGTTTTTCATCTTAATAAATAGAAGTTGTTACAATATCAAAAAACCCTTGCTGCGAAACGGCTCGCTACTCGCCATGCGTCCGTCCGCGCCCCGCGACGTTTTGCTTATACAAGCGAGTCCGCCGCGCCCGCCAGCCGTACACGCATCGGTGGTTCAGTGGTAGAATGCTCGTCTGCCACGCAGGCGGCCCGGGTTCGATTCCCAGCCGATGCATTCTATTTAATTTTCCTCACAGGCAGCCACGTAGTGCTTGCTTTTCATTAGGGACAGAGTACCCTCTCCCCTACCCAACCGATGTCGCTGTAAAAATAGTCATTTAACTATCTAAAAATAGTCATTTAATTATATTTTAATAAGTACTTGAAAAGATTGGTAGCACAGATTTAAAATTAAAGTACTAAAAATCCTTGCTGATTAACGGTTCGTCGCTCACCACGCTCCCCGTGCCCCGCAACATATTGCTTATAATACTGCCGTCATAAGGAAAAGAGGCTCAACTAACATTTTTTTCAAAATTGAGTTATATATATTCGGCATCAGGAAAACATGATTTATCTGCCTATTTTTTTGAGTATTTTTAGTAATAATATAAACAGAGATATCATAAGCCTATAGGGCACAACTGCACCATATTGCAAGTTATAGTGCAGCAAAAGGGCACATTGTGAGATATTACTTTTACTCACCTCTATATTTTTTAAAATATTTAATTGAAAAAGCGTAATTTAATATAGAAAAATGTTTAGTACGCGCGCACGACAAACTTTAGGTACTTTTTCTAATGTTAAGAATTTCCTTTAGTTACTTTTACTTCTTTTGTTTGTTCATTTCGGTTACTCAGACATTTTTTCTAATAATAAATCTCCACTTATTATTATTTTTTAACTTATTTTAATTATTTAGGCTTATATTTTCGCGGGCGTAGCCGCGTCCGGGCCCACTANGAATTTACCTTATTTTTTACGTTAAGTTGAAAGAAAAGAAACGAATTATTTATTATACACATTAAAAATACAACTTTACAATGCCATGGTCTTATACTTACTATATAAATGCAAGTATTTACATTTGCACATTTTCGAAAAACCAATGTTATTGGCGTTTTTTTTCAACAAAACCAAAAAAAACTTTAAACTCCGTTTTCTCTATATTTACAAAATGTTATTTGTGCCCTTTTTCGTAATGACGGCAGAATAGTGGATCCGCCGCACTCGCCTGGCTTCTTTCTCCCGGGCATGGAACGAGGGCCTGCTCATTATGCTGCTGAGGGATACCGATCTATAATCCTCCTCAGCATGGTCGCCAAGCTGTTCGAGAATTTATTTCTCTCACTTCTCTAGTCGCACATCCACCCAAGAAGTGAGCAGTTTGGCGAGCGGGTATACCACTCTGGGTAAACCACGCAACAGTGATCCACCGAGAGAGAGTGAGTGTTCCTTGACGTAGCACGCGTATTCGACCGGGTCTGGCATCCGGGCTTATTTCATAAAGTGCTTAGAGCCGGCACACCCCAGCACGTTGCCATGTCTTTGCCGCTCTGCTTTGTAAGTGACAGGACATTTTGCGGGAGAGTTGAGAGTGCGAGGTCTAACAGGGAACAGATCGCCGTTGTTCCAGGCAGAATTTTGTCACCTGCTCTCTACGCACTATACACCCATGACATCACCGCGCCCTAGCGAGTATTACTCAACGAGGAATCCTGCAGGTAGTATAGAATCTCACCCGTACCTAACCTTAGAGGTACACATTAGTCGTCTCGCGTCCAACGTATTCCGTTGCGCCAATGTAACAGGTCATCTGCACCTAAGGAGCAGCACTCCGCAAAGCCGGCCGCCCGAGGTCAGACGTCTTGACCTTGGTCGTTTAATCTAGGCCTCCCTCAGGAAACCGAGAGTCCAATTCCAATACAACAAGTGCACGTGGTTACAAGTGGTTATTAATGGCCAAAAGATATTTATGTTTTAAAGTTAACGGGAGCATGTTACAAATTTTGAATAATTTTGATAACAATTTTGTTTTGTTTTTTTATTTACTAGAAGTTTTAAAAATCTTAGCTGTAACGCTTCAAGCCTAATAATATGTGTTTTAAAAGCAAGACTATAGCAATCGAGAGCGTAGGCCAATATTGAATCTACCAATGCAAAATACAAACACTTTAGTGTATCAGCTGGAACTTTAAAACTTAAATCATAAAATTTGCTGAGTAGCAATCTTAATTTATTACAAAGATAGTTGACATGATAGACCCAGGAGAGGTTCTCGTCGACTTTAACATCGTAACCAACAGGTAAGTTACACAATCTACTTTTTCAATAGGTTTACATTGACAATTAATAAGGTTATTATGGAAGCATGCAAAACTATGTGTATACATATTCGGAGAATTGTAAGAAAATTAGTTTTGTCGGAAAATAGAACAATGCCGGTTTCATGCGACCATTTGACAACTGCGTCCATATCTCTGGACTAAGTGACACGTCTCAGCAAGGTTGGTGTCCGCGCGCAGAGGACATAAGTCATCTGCAAACATGTAGGATGAACAATTTTTAATTACGTTGCATGAGCTATTTACATGCAGCAAGTAGCTTACTGGTCCACACACCGACCCCTGCGGCACACCGCACCCCACTTCAGTCGTCTCACTGAGCGCGTCACGCACCTTCACACGAAAAGAGCGTGCTGCGAGATAGTCGCGGAACCACTGGTTCAGCGGCCTTCCCACTCCACATTCGTCCATTCCATTTAAAAGGGTTTCCGTTTCCAAAGTATTGAAGGCTTTTTTGAAGTCATAAAATACGGCCACTACAAACTTTTTATCTTCTAAAAAGGTGTTAATTTCGTCTGTAAACCGTGTTAATAATGTATTTGTACTTTTACCTTTCTGAAAACCATGTTGACATTTATTAATTACATTGTTTTTTTGTAGAAAATTTCCGGGTTGGTTTACTAAGCATTTTTCAATAACTTTGTCAATAGCAGACAAAATCGCGATAGGTCTATAATTGGCGAAACTTTTACGGTCACCTTTTTTATGGATTGGACGAATAATGGCCTCCTTTAATTTATTAGGATATCTATGTTGACCAACTGACAAATTTATTAAGTTTGCTAAAACAGGGCTTACTTTATCAGCGACTAGCTTTAAATCCGACATTCGCACGAGATCACTTCCAGGCGATTTATTTTTATTCATATAATTAATAACACATTTAACATCTTTACTACTTACTGGCTTCCACCTCATGCTAACATCCGATTTATTTACATAACTATTTCTGTGTAAAAAATTTTCCG
>JAAIXI010000246.1:1220000-1420855 GCA_013403645.1 Heliconius nattereri | reverse complement strand
TAACACTACCTATTTTAGTAACAATGTCTAGGACATTTTCACCTGGAAGCTGCTCAACACCTACGATCTCAATATTATGTTTACGAGCTACCTGCTCGGTCTCATGTATTTTTTGTTCAACGGCGATGTTCTGTTTTTCCAAGTACACGCATTTGTTATTCTCATTTGCAATAACTTTCTCGAGTTTTTGTATTTTAAGTTTTGATTGCTCGTGCTCCGCAATTAATGCGTCGTATTTATCGGAAAGCAAACTCATGCTTTGTGTAATGGAGTCAAGTTGTTTTTTTAACTCAGGAATGGCAGCCACTTTTTTTTGTATATCCTTAAGGATTTCAGTGTACCCCTGTGAATCCTCCTCATGTTCGTCTTCCTCTGATTCATCATCTTCACAGTTGTTACAATAAAGTTGATTGATGCCGTTTTTAATATCGGCTGCTAATCCCTTGACACACCCCCTATGAAAAGTACCCTGGCACGGTCCCTGACACATGAAATGTGATCCTTTTTGAGATAGAACTTTCTTGCATTTTTGACAGTCCATTATTTTGTTTATTTAATTTACGAGTAAAAAATAAAATCTCGACAACTTCTAATAGCTGTTATGCCACGTTATAGCACGTTATAACCGGTTTTTACGCACGTGCATAACGCTTAACGCACTGACCGAGACGATTATCTTAAGAGCTTTGCAAACATACATTATATGAATAATTCAATAGTTAAAGCGGGCGAAGCCGCGAGTGGGTCGCTAGTTAGTAGATAAAGCCGAGAATGGCGTATCGTGACACTAGGTTCTTTGTGTTTACCCTGCTATAAGCGAGATTGCTACATTCAGATGATAACATGAAAACAGATAAAAATGGTATTAAGCTCGATATATTATGTACGAGTATATCACTACGGAACCTTCATGGGCCGGTCATATTCATTTTCATTCATTCATTTCAGATCACATTCTTTAAATTTATAACTATAACTTTTTACCTAATAATCGGATTTTCTTTATCGATTTTTAGATTATTACCGCGGATTTTTGGAATGGAAGGTATGGACTGTTCCTGGGCGTCTTTCCTATTGCGCCTTTTTGATACACTTCTGTTTGCTTTCCGTATATACATCACTACAAACTAAATTAAAAACTGTAGGTCCTTATGATGTGGTGAGTGTTACAATGTTTGTTATTATTTTATAGTTGAGGTATGCTTAAGTGTATCCTTCTTGATTTTTTTTTATTCATGATAGGTATTTCACAACTGACTAAAATAATAACCTAATTATATTTTTTTTTTAGTATCTCGTATCATTCTGGGTAGTAATCGCTATGTTTGCTTTTGCGATACCCCTGTGGTTACTAGTCGAGTGTCCTTTCACTGAACTGACGAAAAGCAGATCGAAACCAAAGGAAAAGAAAAAAGTGGAAGAGAATGTTAACAAGGCCTTTAGTATTAATTAATAGTATTGCAATAAAAAATTAAAATATTATTAACACTTTACATTTCCAATTCGAATAGAATCGACTTTAAAATTATAAAATATTTCTTTAATTAATTATGCTACCCTATAAGGTTGCTTAGTGATGCCATTACCCTATATAGGTACAAATGATTGTAATGCATGTAGTAGTTATTTTAAATCATTACAATGAGAACTTTAAAGAAGTACTTATTAAGTCAAAAAAATCTATCAATTAGCTTCACGCTGTATTCCGTACACAGCAGGGTAGGCAGAGGGTACCTAGTGTTAAGACACTCCGTTCCCCATTTTCCGCCGACTTATGGAGACATTGTGTGTCGAGTGGTGAGGCTCAACACCGCGCCGTTACCAAAGCGAGGGAATGAAAATATTTCAATACATTTTGCATCTCGATACGTTTTTGAAAATACATATTATGTATGTTAAGCCTTTGCTGCATGAATTAATAAAGCATTGAAAAAGCGCACTGTGGAAATTGTTTTTTTAGAATTATCAACTCACTAAACAACAGAAAAAAATTAATCTATGTCTATTTTGTTTTATTTTACGGAGTCATGTATGGGCTCTTATGCACTAAGACAATAACTATTACAGATTTTTCTCCTATTCAGGCTATTGTCCTATACTGTCGGCCCTTACAGAGTATTCTAGATTGTTGATTTTTTCTGGAATTTACCTCCGTGGTGTAGGAGTTCCCGGATTTGAAACTGTAGCACTTCCCCCACGACTAGTAGGTGGTGCTATACGACCCCGCTGCGCAGGAGTGTTGCCGTTTTTACGAAATCACACAGTGGTGGAGTGTTACGTATTCAGCTGGTGTCAATTGTATTTGTGTATTGTGCGATTAGATAATTCAGCGGCAGGTCACACAGTCCTCTAGAAGTTCTCCGTTATTACTTTTGGAGATTATAACTTTTCTAATTATGATTGGGACAATAATCGAAAGAACATCGCTTTTGGAATCTAAATCGTCATCATTACTAAGCATGGATTCCTTCACCAGAAATAGAATTAGTGAGATTTTTTCCGTAAAAACACGCAGGGTCCGTTCTGTTTAGCAAAAGGAAATGCTTCAAGCGAGCCATGTTGAGATGTAAGGAACTGTCGCACTTTAGACAGGATGCCATTTTTTTTAGCAGTCAATTGAGCTTCAATGTAGCTTCCAAAGATAAAAGTTGATGAGAAAGTAATAGCAAGAAGTTCAAGGTGGTCGCTTATCGGCACCGAGACATTGCGAAACGAGGGAGATAACAACAAAAGTAAATATATATTCTTTCAATTATTTCATTAATAATATATTTTAAATATATTTTAAGCATAACACACACTACCATAGTAATCTTTGACAATATTGACTCAGTTATTGTATGCAACAATAGGTTTCTCTTGTTACTTATAAATACGTTGTAAGTTATACGCGAGGTATAGCAGGAAAATAATAATAAGAAAACTATTTTTTATAAATAAGTATTACTATCTATCCGTTCGTAATTTTCACAGTTGGTTTTTTCAATTTGCTTTTTCTCCTGCGGTGAGTTTGAAGTAATATATTTAGTGAGTTCCGTGAAGGGTGCTTCAACGAACAGCCATAGAGGGACCGCAGTCAACAGAGATATTGTTGTAACGCACGTTGCCATCAGAACCTGTTTGTTGTTGTTTGTTGTTAAGGAATATTCATTATAAATAAAGATGCTTATAATTAGACTTCAATATTTTCATTAAAAAAGGCTTGCCTGAGGCAGGACACGTGGCACAGCGGCAGAGCGTGTAATTGTAAGCTTTCGACGGTTGCGAATTCGATTCGCACTTTGGGAATTAAATATTTTCTTTTTTTATTATTCTCATAACAAGACAAAGTGCGGCGTTGAATTCCGCCAATCAAAATAAAATGTCTCGAAAATTTTGCGTTGCGCTGGGAACAAACGGTCTTATCATCATGTTCCCTCTGGCTACCTGGCTGTGTGCAGGACACAGAAGGGCGAAGCTGATTTAAAAAAAGTAGTTCTTTTGCCACGAGTTATAATAAAATAAAATTGACGCCGTCGTGGTGCATTGCGTGCTGCGCTGTGCAGGCACAGCACAGGCACAGCGTCGGCACACAACTGTAAACTCGACAGATATAGGTTCGATTTCCACTTGGAGCAATTAATTATTTTTATCTTCCTGCCCTGGTAACAAGATAAAGCCTATATAAATGTCTCGAAAATTGGGCGAGGCGTTTGGAACGAAGTGTCTTACACTAGGTTTCCTTTGTCTATCCCGCTATTTATGGGATGCAGCGTGAAACTTAAAACCTTACCATATGATAAATAGTGATGTACAGCAAATGCGAGTGCATAGCTACGTGTATACGTAGATACGAAAAATGTATTATATACACACAGTATGATAACTTGCTCGGAATAGACCAAATTTTGCTTTCGAAAAATGTGCTGTAAATATCTGAAAAAGAAAGTAAAATACTTTATGTGAAGAAAAATTAAATATTTACGTGTTTGTGACAAGCGTGTGACTATAGACGCGACGGTTGTGGGTTCCACTGCCACTTCTATATCTATACTTGTAATAAATCTGTAGAAAAGTCATTTCTGTATATTGAAAATATAAAAAAAAAATAGCTACGGTGTTAAAGGACACTTAAAAGAATCCATTTCTAGCATTTTTGGAATTTTTGTCTGTTTTTTCTGTTTATGTGATCACGTATCACGTAAAAAGTACACAACAAATTTAAGCAACTTTTATATATAAAAATTACATGTAAATCAACGGGGGTTTAAGTTTTTATTTCATTGTAATCGCTTCACTCTATCAAAAGATATATTTTATGTTAAGGTATTTAATGTTTTCTAGAACTTAATATTTGAGATAGTAAAAATAGGTACATGTAACGCTATCTATGGGCAACAAATAGTAAGTACTATCGAATCTTGATAACGAATAAAACATATCTCAACAAGTTATTATTTGTTAAGCATTAATTGCTTCGGGAGAAATATTATTCATTTTAAAACTTTAGCAAAATATAGTTTTTGATTATTTATACTAAGAAAACAGTATGTTTTAACTATGATCGAACGATCACAGTTTAACTATTAGTACAACAGATGGCGCTTTGGCTAGATTCTCTAAAAAAAAAAAGAATTTGGAAACGTTTTAATTACATGACTGTTGATAAAAAATATATATATATTAAGCAAACTTTTTCATAGTAAAAATATAAGGAAAATTAAATAGTCTGTAAAGGGTAGCAAAATATAGTTTTTGATTATTTATACTGAGAAAAAGGTATGTTTTAACTATGATCGAACGGTTATAGTTTAGCTATTAGCACAATAGATGGCGCTCTGGAGTTAAAGGATGGTTCAATCTATGTAATCTCATTTAAAAATTATTATCTGCTTATCTATTTACATAATCAATTATTGTGTAAAAAGTATAAAACTAATGTACCTACATAACTTTTACACATAAAAATAGTGCGTAATTTAGGGTACCATTTACTTTTTTTATTTTAGTTTGTTTAATTGCAATCATTTTACTCTACCAAAATATATATAGTATGTATGCATGTATGTATATATTTTTATGTATGTATGTTGTGTTTTATCAGTGTATGTATGTTTATATGATAATAACTTATTTATATTTAATAATATGATATTTATTATTACTATTTACACCTTTCTGCTATCCTTAACGTACGTTATAAGTTCTTTCAAATGTTTGCCTGTCCCGCCATTGCACTTCTTGTAAATATTGTTACTGTATTGTTTCTTTGTTTTTTAGTGCAATAAAGTTTTATTATTATATACTAGCTGACCCGGCCCCGGTGTCCCGAATAGCTGAATAAGTATTAAAAAACAAAAAATAAAGAATGACGTTTAGGCGGTACGAAGTTCGCCGAGTCAGCTACATAGTTTGAGAATAAAATGCTTAATGTTTACATTTCTTCGTTCTAGTAACGAGGCAATAAGCGGCGTTGAGTTGCACCACTCAACACGCCATTCCTCGGAAATTCAGCGGCAAATAGGGAGTGTAGTGTCTTAACAAAAAGTTCCCTCTGACGGATAGTCAGCGTTTGATATACGGGATCCAGAAAAGCTATATAAAACCAAAAAAATTTAAATTGTAGTCCGAAATTTCGTTATAGTCTCTTCATTTACACTACTATTTAAAAGTATATTACTCCGAGTACGCTTTTTGATTGTATCTAAAACAACCTGGAAACCCTGCAGGTAGGCCAGTCCACAGTCGCGTGGATCGTAGAAAGAAGTTCCTACGAAACCACACAAAAGTGCCTTGTATCCTGATGAAGTGGATGGTATTTGAGTTTGTGACAGTGCGGTAAGAAAATTCGGTGACAGGTAACGTGATACACGCGGCAGAGAACGTGTAGAGCCTTTCACAAATCATTGTATCCTAAACGATGTGTGGGTGACCCAGTGGCCCTGTGGACACTAGGTTTTTGGTGTGAAGTATTGTCTCGATCCTCAGTAACCGGTGTCTCAGACCAGATTTGATATCCAACCAAGGCTGTGACTTGCCACCGACTTGCACTACTGAACAGCACAGCATAGCTATTATTCTATTATTTTATTAATTCATAGAATTTTGACGTGCGCTTGCAATAGTCAATTTTAATAAAGAGTATTTTTGATTTCAAATCGAACGAAAGACTATTAGTAACCACTTACTTTCTATTCTAAAAATCAATCCACAAATAAATATAGCCATTACAAATCCAAATAAGGGTTTTGCTAAGGTCGCATATATAACTCTTATATAGAGCGGCTCTTCTGGTGAATCTTGATAGAAGACACTCCCCGATATAACTATAGCAATGAGGAGAGGAAGCGAAGCCCAATGTATGATGCGGTAGTTCTGAAAAAGTCATTTAAAGCTTCAAACTTACATTAATGGAGTGTCAATCAACTTAACACTGGAATCCTTCATACTGCGCAGTAAAGGCAGAGGGAATGTGTCGCCTGCCTACCCTACGGCAGGGAACCTAGTGTTAAGATATTTCAATCCCCACTCACCACCCTATTTTCGCAACATTCCATGTTAAGTAGCTAACTCAACGCCGCGCTTTGTCTTGTTATGAATTCGAACCTACAATTGTCGCGTTTACTAGATACACTTTTTCTTAGCTTTATTCTGTATCTCGCACATAGCAGGGTAGGCAGAGAGAACCTGGGAATCTGGTTTTTAGACACTTCCGTTCCCCCCATGTTCCGTCGATTTCTCGCCGCGTTTTGCCAGTGCAAGTAGATGAAAATATTAAGCATTACTTTTCCCCGAGTGGGGATTCGACCCGCAACCGTCGCGCTTACGGTCACACCCGAGGGCTATCGGGTCAAAATGGCGCTTTAACAGACAGCTAGATATTATTATTAAATAATTATTAGCGTATTCAACGCAATAAACTCTTTAGATTTATAATATAAGTGTAGACGTGGAAAAGAACTGTATTCAAGATATAATCGCATACCTTAAATAGATTCGTATCTATTTTTCTCTGCTGAAGTCCATAAACGATGTAACCAAGTGCTATACCAATTATAAAACTGGAAATATTAGTGTGACCAACCTTATACATCTCATTAAAGGTGGGGTCAGTTTCGAATAAATATCGGGCTTTCCTAAAATAACACAACATTTTTGTAGTTTTATATATTCTTTTTGAAATATTTTCCACACTGGGATAGACAAACTGTGTTCTCGAAGGTCAAATTTGGTTTTCTTCTTCAATACAAACGTTAATTATAAATATCCTTACCCAGGTGCTATAAGTAATAAAGCATCGAGATCTTTTAAATACGTAATTATTCCCGGAACCGCCATTCCTACTACAAAAATGGCAGCCAAAATAATCTTTTGATATCTTGATTTGTTTAGTAAAACACATAAAATTAGTCCTAGACAGAATAGTTGCATGTCTACTGCTACGTACCTAAAATGAAAAATAAAAAATATATAGTAGTGCATACTTACGTATAAAATTATAGACTTATATATTGATAATTCTCATAATATTTAGGTAATTCTAAGTAGATGAACGCGCATAACATTTAAATGTTTAATTTTATTTGTTGTCCTTTCTTTCCTGTCGTGGTTCAGCGGCACAGATTTTGACTGTAAGAACGACGGCTGCTGGTACGGAATTATTTCCATTTCACTTCTGTAAAAACACAAAGCCCGGCGTTGACTTCCGCCTCTCAACACACAGTCTCTCGAACCAAAACTCAGTGACAAGTGGGGTTTGCAGTGTCTTAACACTACGTTCTCTCTACCTTACCTACTATATGCGGGATACAGCGTGTTAGGTAATTTACACTTTAGTATTTCCTCTGCGACACAAGGACGTTTGGTGGAAAATAAGTTAATAATAATACTATATCGCAATTAATAATAATATTGAGAGGAGCTTAAAATAAAAACAAATAAATAAAACAAAATTACCATCCATGGAGCATGCATTGTGAATTATAAACATAATTGTTCAAGTATAAGAGATTTAGCCACCAGCGGTTTTGACAATCAGCCAGAGCGGGTTTTGCTGTTACCTAAATTTGAGAATAGCGTTATTAAAACATAATATAAAATAGAAGAATAAATTTTTAATATTTTTAATATAAAATAGAAGAAAAATTTACAAATGTAAGATTGCGATCGTTTATACTCATTTTGTACGAAATTTACTACATAATATAATTCCTAGCATATTTCCTGAGATTAGCGTGTTTAACCAAACAAACTCTTCATATATATAATTAAATAAGTTACCTCCCATAAAGCTGATGGTCCTAAAAATTTCAGCCATGTGGCACTCAAAGCTATCACAACTGCGTATGCTGGAGTTAACCTGTTGAAGTAAGGTTGATATAAATTACAAAACTTGTAAAAAAAAGCAGCTTCACCTTTTTTTCCTTACAGTGGCAAAGGCAACTTTTTAAGACATTCAGTTTCCCATCGTATTCGTCTAATTTTCAAGACATTGCATATTGAGAGGCGACATCGTGATAGGCATATAGTGATCAAAAGGCAGGTTGGCATGCATCAATGGCAGGCGTGATAGGCATTTTGATCAGAGCGAGGAAATGAAAATACTTTATTTCCCTTAGTGGGAATGGAACCCATACCGTCGCACTTACAGTTAGACGACAACAAATAATACGATAAAATTGGTACCTCAAATAACGCAGTAAGATACCCTTAGGAATAAAGCGCCAGGTTATTTGGTGTTTTTCTGCATATAACCTCATTTTGTGAGCCAAGAGTAAACCTGATATTACTATATATGCTTGTATTGCGGTCGAGCCGTTAAAGAACAGGTGAAGGGGTAAGCTGTGAAACATCTGAAAAAATATAAATGAATATTAAATTAAAAAAGGAAATATTACATTTTTAATATTAAGAAAAAATATAGATTATTTGGAATGATATTTATTTATACTTTTAATAAAATGATAACTGATCGGTGTCATTTATTAATTTATTCTACAGAGTACCCACTTTCCTAACCTTTTGGAGTCGATAAAAAGGCCAATGGAGCTGCCGGCCCACTGCCATTACCCTTAAGCAATTCGTACTTCGTAGTGAATGCAAGTGCATTTAAAGTTATAATTATTTTCGCGATACCAAAACACAAATCAACAATTTTAACCTTTTTATTTGTCTCTCTTTGTCTGTCCAGACTAAGCTTCGGAACAGCTAAACCGATTATTATGGGACTAGCACACTAACCAACACTTAATAAATAATAGTATAGAATAAGCGGGTGGAGCTTACCTGTTCTAAGCCATGAGCATTTTTTATCGCCACCAAATATGCCCAAAATGAATGAACAATTATCACTCCGAACAGAATAATACACCTATGGCAAAAGAAAAAGAATAAAAGTTCAAAGCAATACAATCATATTAAAAACAATTCATTAGGGGCCAGTGCTGGTTTCTTATGCTTGTGCGGACAGACGCTTTTAAGTTTACAGTAGCTTCAGGTCAGTGGCTTCGGCTTTGTGTTGTCTGTCAGTCACTCCGTAACAGATGGTTTTAGATACATATTTAAGTGGATTTGTATGAAATATATTATGTTACCTAATGCCATCTATTCCTTCGAATTTTTGCAGTCTTGGCTCCGTACTCGGTGGCGTTGTTAGCCGTTTCCAATTTCGTTTTAGTGAGAAACATAGTAAGAAAGCTTTGTCTAGAACAAATATTTTTATTTATAAGAGAAGTAGGTGTATATTAGCAACATCTTGTTATGTTGCTTGTTATTTCAATTTCAATTTGTCATTTTTTTCTTTCAATTTGTCACCCAGAGGAACGAATTATTTTCATTGCGCATTAACATACGATGTCTGGAAGGAAAAAGGGTTTCCTGGCACTAAACTTCATCTATCCTCTACGTGTGGAGATAATAAAATAAAAGGAATTAATAAAATATCGAATTCTCAAACATACCCCCAGATTTATTCCAATATTCGTCGTATATACTTCCGATAATACTTAAAACAAATAATAACAGGAGTACAATAAAAACTATTACATCAGCTGCATCTATTTGGACATTGTTATCGGAATCATTGTAACAGACATAATTTTGAACCTTTGCCTTTAATTTATACTTTTCCCACATAGTTTTGTTAAGGCATCCCTCAAGGGAGTACTGTGAGACCTCTGATTCATTTCGTATATACAGACAGTTATTTGTGACGCATAATCCGTATCTTAGTTTCGTGTGATTGTAATGCGTTATTAAATGTCGAGAATATTCCTGAAATTACATACAAAGTTAAATAATAAAAATTGTGCAAATAATCTAAAAATACTTTTAATATTGCAAAAATATTTTTATTGTCCAAATATTATAGAAAATTATTAACTATAAAGATAGGAAAAATATCTACCTGTATGTTATGAAGAAGTTTATTCGGCTGGTCTGATACGAGGTCAAAGTTTATAGAGCAATACACGTTTTTAGGAGATAAAAAACAATTTTCGTAATCGTCTATATGATACACGGGAGGCATTTGCCTGTATTCCGTATCTAAAATTTAAAATAAAAACCTTATTGACAAATCGTGTAGAACATTATTTGGGTTATGAATTCGATTTCCGCCCGAAGGAATGAATTATATAATATTTTTATTTCCTCGCTCTGGTAACGTAGCAGATCGCGGCGTTGAGTTCCGAAGCTTTACACACAATGCCTCCAGACGACGCGTCGTCTGTCGTCGTCGCGACGTCCAGTGGGGGACAAAAGTGTCTTAATAGGAACAGAGTGTCTTAACACTAGGTTCCCAGGACCCCCTCTGTCTACGCTGCTGCTCTATTTTATACTGGATGATGAAGGTATAGGTAGAAAATAAATAATAACTTACCATTCAAATTATAAATAACTGCATAACTGTGATGCACTAAGGAAATAATCAAATATAACGTAAATTTATACATTTTGATGTTTAGCCCTTTAAGCCCTTTTAAGTCTAGTTTAAACCAGGTTTCTGCACATTATCTAAATATAAAATTAACTTGCGAATACTATAAAGAACTTGGCTCTATTAACAAATCAATGCAAATGTGAGTTTTCCTGTATAAGTAGACGACTATATAACTATTGCCATTGCCATAATATAGTTAAATTTAACTACTTGAGTTATTACTATAATAACGCAATTCGGCTTATACAGGTGATTTAACATTTAGATATGAAAAAAAAAAATTGTCATATTAGCTTTTATTTTTTTCCGAATATAAGCCTTCGCGATTAAATTTATACAAAAATGTTCATTATTTTTTATTTTGTTACACAGTGTCGCGTCATGGCGCAGAGACACAAGCGTCCAAAAAAAAGGTTGCCCTTGTGTTTGCCAATGATATAATAAGGCAAAGCGCGGCGTTAACTTCCGCCCCTCATCACGCTATGCTCCAAAAATTCGGCGGAAAGTAGGAAACGGAAATGTCTTAATAAAGAACGGAGTGTTTTAACACTAGGTTCCCAGGTTTAGGCCCATCCTGCTGTATGCAAGATATAATGCAAAGCTAAAAAATATTTTTGTATTGATGATATAATATTCTGGTAACAAGACAAAGCGCGGCGTTCAGTCGCGTCACTCAACTTGAAAATTGTTGTTGATTAATCATCTCGAAAATTGAGCGGAAAGAGGGAGAAGTGTCTACACGTCAAGTCAGGTCGTGACAGGCAAAGCTAAAGAAAAACTATATATAGAAAAGGTGACACTCAAGAGGATTATCAAAAAAAGGAATAAAACATCTATACGTTACATTTATTACAATAATATTGCACTAATTTTACATTTCCTATTACATTCACTCTTTTTTCTTAGCCAATAAAGCTTTAGTGAGTCCAGCGACGGGCGCCTCGACTAGAACCCAGAGTCCAGCTCCACACATAAATGAGAAGAAGATCGATGCACTAAGCAGAATTAGCTGAAAACAAAACGAATTATTAAAAAGTTAATCTATTTATTTAATTTTGAGGCCAGTAGTGGCGCACCCTTGTGCCCATAAACGTGGGTCCAATTCCCATTCGAGGAAATGAAATATTTAATATTTTCATTTCCTCGCTTCGCCAAAGAACGCCTCAAGAATTCTACTTCTAAAAAAATTCTCGAAAAAAATTCATCTTACAGACATTTATGATACAAAATAAATTCTACAACAGTAAAAACGAAAAAAATATAGCCAAACAGTTTATTTACGCAGTTAGTTTCACAGTTTTGAACAGTTAGTTTCTAAAAGTTAAACAGCAAAATTTTGTTTATTGAGGTGTTTTAAATATATATTTTTTGGATTTTTATTTGACAAAACGTATGTGCAACATTACAGAATAATGGTTCATTTAGTTATCGTGCCTTGTTCTCAACAGAGAATTTCTTAATATTTTGTTTTTTTTTTCAGGGGAGACAAAGATAATCTAGTCCATCCATACTAGTAGTTGAGTGGCGGAACTTAACGCCGCTAGACCGGCTAGGCTAGGCTAGGCCGCCGCTTGTTTTGCTAGGGCGAGAAAATGAAAATAATTCGAAAGTTCATGGTTGCTAACAACCATATTTACAAGATGTTTATCTTTTTACCACCTCGAGTGGTGATCAAACCTAACTACCGTCGCCTTTACGTCAGATGCTGATACGCTGTACTCTGCGCTACGGTGGTTTTAATTTTTTAGCTTCACGCTAAATCCTGCACAAACCAGGGTAGGCAAAGGGAAACTGGGAACCTTGTGTTGTGGTATGGCATGTTGAGTGGCGGGACTTAATTTAACATTGGCTTTATTGCTTGGTACTTATTAATTTTTCTAACTAAAGAAAAACTTTTAAAAAATCACTTACCACATTATAATCCGACATAACTAAAGTCGTAGTTTGACTTCCTATATAAGTCCTTTGGAATATAGTGTGCAGTAAGAACGCGCTATATGACACTCTGCCCATCCATGAGAATCCTCGCCACTCCACTATACCCCGGTAAACAGCTGAAAAGAACGTATATGAAATAAAAGTGATTTTAGTATTTAGTTGTCCCCGACCACATGGAACTGGAGGCATTGCATGTTGAGTGGCGGAAGTCAACGCCGTGGTTCGCCACAACTGGCCTCAATGAAAAATAAAATGAAACAAACTTACATTCTAATTTGAATACAACACTAAGTATAAACATAACAACACACAACTGGAACAAGGGTTTGTACAGACACGCGTAAGTAACTGTCGCTAGGGCTGATGGTGTGTAGTCGTCGATGTAGAAGAAACCGCCAGATAGAATGATAGCCACGCCCAATGGGAACAGCGACCAGACGACGATACGATATTTCTAAAAATTGAAATATTTAGAAAGTAATTTCTTTTTTAACAAAATAATTTAAAAAATACAAAGAAAGAAATCAGCTACAAAAGTTTTAAGTCGTTATATTTTACTATAAAATAAATATTGATACAAATCTGAATAAGTTCATAAATCGACCCAAAATTGTGCTTTTACAGTATTTTTTGTACTAACCTTATATTTAGACATATCTTTTTCCTCCGTTTGCCACTTGTAGCAAAGGAAGCCCGCGGCGAGCCCTAGCACGTATGTGGAGAGATTTGTATGTCCTCTGATGTAGACTAGATTAAATGTACCGTCGTGGACGTAAAGAGAACGATATGATCTGAAAAATAGGTTATTTTAAATCAGGGATTCTTAGAGTTTTTAGTCCATGTCTCAATAGATAATAAGCTTCAGGTTTCTGACTGAAGTTCTTTCTGACTAATAGCAGGTTAGGCAGATGGAACCTAATGCGAAAACACTCGGTTCCGCATTTTGGAAATACAAAGCACCGCCTTGTGGTAGACAAGGGATTTTTTAAATATTTGAATATAATTATTCTCACTGCCCCACTACGGCTTAACAGCAAAAGATAAATAAAAAAACCTTTAAAAATTTAAAAATTCCTTACTCGGGAGATTGTATGACAACCGCATTTAAGTTGTCGAAGTAAGTATGAGCGCCTGTAATGACTATAGACGCCAGAAGCAGCGTTATGAGAGTGACCTTCCTGTAGCGTGGATTCTGGATGAGCACAAACAGGATAATTGCTAAAATAAAAAGTTGGGTATCTGCTGCTAAATACCTGATGGAAACAAAAGATAATTTAAATTTAGAAGCAAAATGCGGCGTTGAATTTCGCCACTCAACACGCATTGCTTCACAAGAATTTGGCAGTTGAAATATAGTTTCTCAAACCTAGTATAAGGTTGCCAGATTCCCTTTGACTTTCAAGTTCAAATTCATATATTTTTAAGTTGCGAATTATGTGTGCAGAGGTAGGTTATCGACGAAAAGTATGATATAAGCATTAAATTGCAAAGACAACATTTTTCCCATTCTGGTTAACTGGTGATAATTCAATAGAGAGTAAGAAGAGATAACTATGTTCCATATGCCTACCTATTCTCTGTCTGCTATGTGCGGAGCTTTATATAAAATCTAATAAAAGAGCAGAAAAAAGAGCGGAGGCAGGAGACCTTTTACACTACTCTCCGTTCTCCTTGCCTATCGTGTTATATTCGGAATAATAGGTAAAAGTAAAATAATAAATAAAACTTACCATCCTTGAGGAAAACAGACATCATTTGGATAAATATAATTATTGAAATAGAATACGTTCGCCCACCAGTACTGCCTGCAAACGTTAGATTCGTATGTCACTATCAGGTCCCAGAGAGGCCCAGTGTTCAAATGCCTCACCCAAGTGCAAATAGATGCTATTATGAAGAAGTAGGTGGGAGTTAGCCTGAAATAATTTTGAAAATAAATAATTAAAATTATTGCAATTTTTATTAAGGATATAAATTTTCGATTATATTCGGTTTTCCTGTAGCAGAAGGCTTTTACTGAGGCTTACCTATTGCTATATATTTATTTCTTTATTACCTAATCCATCTAAATATAATGCCTGTCGGTATATGCGACCACGTCACCTCGCGCTTCTCGGCGAGGACCTGCAAGTTGAACGCCAGCAAGAAACTGGACATTACGAAGAAAGTGTGAGTGACCAAACTGCCGTTGTAGAGAATTTGCTTCAGAGGATCATCGTAAGCCTGAAAATAATACAATTTTTTAAATGTATTTAGGATCTGAATCGATTTGGATATTTTTTTCAGCTTACGCTGCATTCCGCATGTAGTAACGTAGGCAGAGGGAGTGTAGTGTTAAGACACCTGCTTCCTATTTTTCGCCAAATTCTGGAAGCATTGCGTGTTGAGTGGTGGAACTCAACGCCGCGATTTGTCTTGTTTTCAGAGCAAGAATAATGACAATATTTAATAATTCATTCTCCCCACAACCGTCGCGTTTACAGCGACACAGGCCTTAATTATTTATAAAAATAATATAATAAGATATTATAAGTTATAAAAAATATTACCCTCTCCAAGTATAATGGATTTTCAACATATGTAACCGACATGATTAGTGCAGTGTGTGAGAAAATGACGCATACCATTGTCATTGTTCTGAAATATAAATATTAATTGCATTTTTTTATAATTTTATAATATTTTTTATCTAATATAATAATTTATTTTTTATCTTTTACTTGCTTTTCTAAATTATTAACTGTGAAAGCGTATTATTCCTCTGCTAAAACTAGGCTTTAAAAATAAATAGAGAGATAAATAATTTATATAATAATTTAATGGTTGCCCTCTCTCCTATACGGGAGTCAACCTAGTCTAACATTGTTGTAACACATGGTTTAAATAAAAGATAATAAATATAAATCAAGTGCCCGGCGGCATGTGGGCCCTTGGTAGATTTCTCTTGGGATCTTGGTAGATTAGACTCTGAGAGAAAGTCCTTTAAAAGCATTACGAGAACCCAGCCGCACATGTTGGGGCACATGAACATTTGGATGTCGATGTCAATAGGCTGATAGATTTACGACTTCGAGGGAATTTCATATAATAACTCTATGAGAAACAAAGCATCGTGAGAGGCGAGCTTCAGGGGTGAGGACACCCAAATTTGTATTAAAGCCGACCAACCTTAGGGATAAGGCGATTCCACTACCAGCACTCTTATAGTTAAGAACTAGTTTTAATAATAAAATTGTATAATATTTTAATAAAATAGTTTTTAACATACAAAGTTTAAGATATTTTTACTCGCGTACGGCTTGTATCCTTAAGCTGTTCTCAACTCTGTGATACGGAGATGCCGTTTTAATAATCTATGAATAGAAACAGCAGCTCAAGATCGATATCAGAATTAGGATTACACTTTGTGTTAAGATAGTGAAGAAACAAAACCAATTTAAATAAAGTAATATTCATGAGTCTCTATCAATTTCAAAACCATAGCTATTAATAGAAATGTTTTATTTAAGCACGACAATCTATGCTATTCATTATAATTCATTGGGCGATTATAGTTCTTCATCAGATATTCCAGATCTTCAATTTTAATGACTCATCATCTCATCACTAGGTTACCAGGTCCCTCTATCTATTTTGCTATGTACGGGATACAGCGTGAGGCAAAAAAATAAAAATGAAACCTTAGTCCATTAAATAGTTTCAGTCTTTCTAATCTTGGGTCAGATCCTCTTCCACCAGGCGCCACTAGCTTGGCCCAATTTCTTTTTAGCGAAAACGCTAGTAAATATGGATTGCCTGTAAAAAAAAATAAAAAAAAAATGAGAAAAACAGTATTAGAAAAATTGTATAGGCACGTTTTAGTCATTGTTTTGCTGTTTGTTTGACTATAGGAGTCTAAAATTAACATTATTTACGTGAGATTTTAATCTGTGATTGGTATCATCAATTAAAACCTTATTATTTGTTATCTATAGGATATATCATATTTATGTATATAAGTAAGGTAGGTAGGTAGAGACTTAGCGAGGCCATCGCCGCGGCACTGCGTCTGACTGGAAACGCGGCAGATCTTAGTGCGACTTTCCGGCGGAGAAATAAATTATTTTTAAAAGTGGCTTGGAGTAGTGCCATTTTGCTTTCACGGTTTCGAAGAAAAGATGTAAATTGAAAAATGAGTCTCTTACTTCTTCTCTGACAACCCTGCTAAATTAGAGAAACGTGAATCTGCTCAATATATTCTTTTCGTTAGTGATGAAAATTTAAATTCAACATAAAGTCAACAAAATAATTGTACTTGTTTACATTGTAATTAATACGCGTGACGTATGATTTTGCATTTCCAAGATTACAAACATTAAGTTTATAATTGTTGTATAATATTTTATTGCGAGCATTTATTACGGTGTTTTTAGATTATTATCATAAAAGCAAAAACATTCGAGGCACAGTGCATAAATGACGATAAGTTAAAGTCGATAAGTAAGTGGTGGGTTCGTTATGCCTACTCTGTGTCTGTGTACGGGATACATGGTGAAGTTAGAAGAAGAGATCTCGATGTACATATTACATATGTAACTATAATTAAGTTTATAAAGTCGTAAAAGTTGACTAATAATTATACGTGTCGTCATCAGCACAGTGTGACGTTTATTATTGTATAAGTGACGGTTTTATTTTTACGGTTTAGGATGTTCTTCTTGAGGGAATGGAATTATTTTTATTTTCCCTCTTCTTAAACAAAGTGGTGAACGTATGTCGTACGTCGACGTACGACGTGACGTACTCGACAAGCGCTAACACTAGGCTGCCTATCATGGTATACCTGTGCAGAACAGCTATAAAATTCTCTGCCTAACCCATGGAATCTGAATCTAGAATCATTTACAATCATTCAAAATTAAAACGCCAATACATGATTTCATACATTAATAAACAATATTGTACTTATTAATTACCTTTTTTATTATCCTCTTCGCAAATAATAATGTCGTAAAAACTACCAATTATATTAAGTATTAGTATTATAGCGTACACGGCCGCCATCGCGAAATCTGTCGCATCCAAAACAATTTTCTCATCATATTTTTTACAATAATGGAATTTTGCTAATTTCGTTTCTATTTTATATTTCTCCCATATAGTTTCGTTAACGCATTCTTCAAGGTAGCTCTTTAGGTCCGGTGTTGTTTCCAATGTATGGTTTAGGTGGCTGATGCATTTGGTGGCGCAAGTACCTCTGTGTATGACTGTGTGGTTGAAGTGCTTTATTTTGTGATCTGAATACTCCTGTAAATTGTTGTAAAAAAAATTATCATACACTTAAAAAATATTTTAAATAAGATAGTCCGTGGTTTCTCTTATTATCAAAGCGAAGAAATGAAAATATGAAATATTTTATTCCTCTGAGTGGAAATAGATCCGTCTCGTTTCGGTATTTACAGTCATCCACTGGTACCCTTGCCACGACGGCCTTATAATTTTTCAGTCTTAATTTTTTTTAGCAAAAAATGTAGCGTGAGCTCCAGATTAGTTATTGAATAGGGCACGGGTACCCAGTCTCGGTGTAATTGACGACTCTCTTTGTCTTATATCGAAATATAAAATACTAGTTGCCCGCCCGCGGGGGCGGCTCTAGTTGCTGGCTGGCACTTCTATGGGCTGTCAACGGCGACCAAAAAGTAAAGAAAATCTCTAACGTCACTCTGCCGGATTAATTCATTAAGATCAGAGATTGTAATTCGATTGTGAAGATAATTCCCGAGAATTGCTTAATAATTATTGAAAGCTTTGTCTTAATTAATTCCCTTCCTACTAAATTTAATATTTTCAATAGTTTCTTAGAATAGATATACAAATACATTTTTTTCCCCACCTTCCGCTGAAACTTCGAGACATTGTGCGTTGAGTCAACGCCGCGCTTTGCCTCATTACTAGACCGAGGAAATGGAAAATTAAATATATATTTTTTAATAATTCGTTTTTTTATGTTTAAAGTTGTTTTAATTTATATGTGTACTTTACGGTGTACATGCACTTTATCAGTCTTACAATCATTTGCCAAAATAAAAACTAGATTTATTGTAAATTTTTGCAAGCTTTATGAATTAGCAATAATTAACCATGTACCCTAGCAGCAATTTATTCAAAACTACAGATTATAGTAAAATTTTCTTCAGATTAAAAAATATATTTTTATAGCATAAAAATATTTTTTGGATTTTTTTAGAGGCCTATCGAAGCAAAAGGGAACAGGCGCAGAAAGGAAATAAAGATAAATATTTCATTTCCTCTACCGGGACCACGACTGGCCTCATGAAAACATTTCAATATTTCTTTTTCTACGACTAGAAATCGAAAACAAATTATCACGAAATGAACAGTCATAATATTTTTCAATCTCAATATTTTTACAATGTAATTGAATGAAGGAGTAATTTTCCTCTATTAGCTAATTCCTCAATATTTCAAAAAATGTATAAACATTTTATTAAACAAGTATAATTAGAACTTATTCGCCCTATGGTGAAAACTTATATACATTTTTATTTATTCCATAAACAGCAATGAATAAAGTAACCTTTGTTGAGGTTACAGTAACATGTAATTTTCCAAGACATAGATAAGGTCTGGTTCAGCGTTGACGAGCGTTTATTAAATATAATTGTATTGTTTTTATAATTATGCAAAAAGATATATTTATACAAACTATATATAAACGAAACTCCGATGCAGTCGCGAGCACAAACGTACGACTTTAAAAGCGATGATCTGAGATGATCTGAGCGATGATGATGATCAGGTTAAGCACGGTGTTAAGCACCGCCACTAAATACGCAATATCTTAAGCATTAAAAATCGACGGAAAGTGGAGAACGCAAGTCTTGAATGGCGATTGGAGTATACTAGGACTAGTTTCTCAGCTTCCCTTCTATGTGCAGGTTCCAGGGTTATGCTAAAAAAATAAACTCTTTAGATGGATTCACCGTAAGTCAAAAGTCAAAGTCAAAGTCAAAATATCTTTATTCCATAAAAATGCTTAACATTTACTTGGACATGTCATAAAAGTAGAAAAAAAATATAAAACAAAATAACCAAAAAAAAATGTGCAATTTTGACTTGAAAAAAGCCCGTTCAAATGGTTGAGCTCATGAGAAGATACAGGCAAAGAAACTCATGGCCACTCTTTTTAAATGCCAACATTTGTTACAAATTACAATTAACAATTTTAACTTAGAAATAGAGCAACTCATTTCCAAACATCTTTATCACGAACATAATCTTTAACAGAGTAATATGCTTTTTGGCAGAGCCTGTGCTTTACCACTTTTTTAAATTTGTTCAGTGATAAATGACGTACGGATGACAATCGTAATGAGTTCAGAGTACTGCCTCCGTCTTGGAACAGTTGGATAATATAGGTTTGGAATTTTAAATCACGTTCACCGCTGTTGTCTGAGTTCCTCTTTCTATTTAAATATTAAATTAATTAAGATTTCGTGGAGAAGTCTAAGAGGAATTGAATAAGTACATTCTATCTCCTCAAACGATAATTCTAAGCAATTATCTTTGGGTAGCAGAATTTAGTAAAAATATTCTCACAGAGATGCTAACAACATAAATAAATAAAGAAATAAGTTGAGCGAATAAGAATTTTTAAAGTAAATTGATGAAAACGTATACCTTACTAGTCAGAGCGCTCGGAAAATTTTATACGTTTTTTGAAATTATATTTTCCTTTCCAAATTATAGAATTTGAGAAATGTTAAAAATATCAAACTTAGTTGTTGTTGAAATTGTTTATTTATCTGAGACTGACTTATTATTAAAAACATTTCTTTTACCATCACGCTCTATCCCGCGCATAGCGTGGTAGGGGTAGAGGGAACCTGTCTATTCTGCTCTAGAGGACTGAAGCTGCTTATTTTACCTATTCAAGAATCACGTGTGTAGTTTACAAGGATATTCACTTATAAATATAAGCTTGAACTCTTAACACCAATCTTTACAATAGCACTAATAATTATAATATGTGATATAATAGCTTAAATGACAACATGTTGAAATATTTTTCTCTCTAAACGGTGATAATTAAATAAATATATTCATTTAGTTAATATGCAAATAAACAAAAAGCGTTAGTTTGTATATTTTTGAATATTCATGTTAATGTTTTAAATAAACATATTTTAACGTAAAAATTAATATAAAATGTAAATGTGCCGTCAACGTATATAAAAGTTTAAAAATAAAACGAACTCAAGATTTTAATGGTTACGTTTTTTAGCTTAACTCTGCTGCGTCAACTTTACTATTAGTACTTGTTAATAGTTATATCGTACCGTACAATAAAACACTAACTATTAAGTGGCAGAAATGAACTCCGTGCTTTTTCCTTGACACCAGAGCGAAGAAATGAACATATGAAATAGAAACTGTCGCGTCCACAGTCACATGCTTGTGCCCCTGCAGCTGCGCTTCGACCATAACTGCCCTCAAGATTGACTATGCTTAGCTTTCGTTATCAACTATCCTGATTCTACCAATTCTTGATATTCTGTTCTCAGCTTATGGCGTTGATATAATGAAGGGGGTGTATGGTCCAATTCTTGTTTTTTTTGACTTGTAAATACGTCGACGTAATAAAAAAACCGGTTTAAAAACTATATATATACAAATACTTCACCTTTATAAAATTTAATAGTTCAGAGTAGTCTTTGCTGTAGAGTTCGTAATCTGCCAAACAGTACACGCCGCCCGGCTCCATACATTTATCATAGTCGTCCATAGCGAAGAGCGGGGGCATTTTGAAATACTCAGTTTCTGTAATAAGAGTGGATTTGAATCTTTAGCGAAAAAAAAATATTTTCACTTCTAAAACACTAAAATTCATATGAAAATATCTTTATTTAAGTGCTTGTAAAAATCTATTTGAATAAATAACATTTTGAATTTATATATACTTTACAATAATACTTTGATACTTATGTATCTTATAAAGCTGAAGAGTTTGAAGGCGCTAATCTCAGGAACTGTGGGGTCGATTTAAGATTTTTTTTTCTTTGAGTCTATTTATCGAAGAAAGCTGTATTATATAACAACCACGATCAAAATTAGTGAAAAAAATATTACATTTAATATTATGCATACAGCTTAGTTCGTTTCTTCGCTTTGGCAAAAGTTCAAAGCGGAGCGTTGAGTTCTGCCACTCAACACGCAATGCTACCAGGATTCGGCTGAAAATGTTAAACGGAAGTGTCTCAGTAGAAGTGACGTTACGATTTCAAACTTATGTCAATCAAAGTACACTTTTTACTTAACTTAATATGGAAGAAAACAAATCCTTTCTTTTATTTTATTTAAGACATCTTATCTAGAAATTATAAATTTTCAAAAGGAAACGTTTTAAATTTACTCCGATTATGATCCGAACCTAATATTACCAACTTAGGTACTTAAAGGAAATTCAATTACGCCATGGTAATAACTATAATAACATTAACCAAAAAAATATGAAACATTGAAATAATCTCGTTTCTGACAGCTTGTCTTTGGAAAAAGGCTTAATTCCTACATTTCCGTATGTAATTTGCGGTCACAATTATTAACTTTTTGTTTATAAATTAGATTTTGTTGATGTTGGCTTAATGTATGTTTTATAGGTATACACGCTGTATCCCACACATAGCAGACGTACAGAGTAGATAGGGAAATCCTGGGAACCTAGTGTTCCCATTAAGATATTTACATTGCCCAATTTCTGTGCTCGCACTTAGCGCTGTGCTTTGCCTCGTTACCAGATCCCACTTAATGCGTTATTAGGATTTGGTAACGAGGTAAATACGCACATCAATATAATGAAGAATTTGTATAAGTTTGGATTAATTTTCATTTCCAGCCCCTGGTATGACATAACGCGATCCAACGTTCCGTTGATAAATTAAAGAATCGGGGGGAACACTGGGTCCTGTTTGCCTCATTAAAAAATAAAATCAAATGAAGAATTTTCTCTAGAAATCGACACAAGCAGACTCTAACACTTGTCAATCAATGTCATGTGCAACAATGTAGGTTTCAATGATTTCTCGGCTGTTAAAATTTTTATTTTGTGGTAATAATTACCATTCTGTATGTTACACTGTAAAGCGCAATCGCAATCCTTAATGCACTATTATTTGATAAAATAAAATAATATTTAGTACGTATAGATAGGCCAAGGAGTTCCGCCAGTCAACATGCCTCTAGAATTCAGCAGGAGTGTCTTAACAATAGTTTTCTAGGCTCCTTCTACCTATCCTGCTAAGTGAGGGATACAGCGTGAAGCAGAGAAAACATATCTATCTTTTTAAAGTCTTCTTCTCATTCTTCTCCGCTTAATATTCTTTCACATTATTTCCGCCAATTTAATTTTGACCATATTAAAGGTAAAATGGTCATAACAATACGATCTAGATAACACTGACAATAAGGAAAATGTTTATGTCGGTATTATAATAAGCGCAAAGAATTTAAATAGCCTTCTTAAAAGTTTTGGAAACATGTTCGTACTATACTTACGTACTGAGAAAATAAGAGTTTTATATAAAAGACAACCACTGTTGAAATCGGTTAGTCGGAAGTAAAAAGATGTATGATTTTCACGGTTATTATTCACTGCAAGACGACGCCGTCGTGGCGCAGGGCCAGAAGAGTGTGACTGCAATACGACGGTTATAGGTTCGATTCCCACTCGAAACTTTGACACCCGCTGCTGGGAATACGTGCAGTTGAAATATAACAATTATATTACAACCTATTTGTCATAACCCGTCGATTGTCTCTACACTACTTTTAGTTTCTGAGAATTTTTTGGGCGAACAGACCTTTAGGGTTTAAAAATATATATTGTTGATATACATACATATCAAACTAATAACCCTCATTTTTCCACTTTGCCCCCAATTTTTGCGGCATTGCATGTTTAATGGGGAACTCAACACCTCCCGATTCCTCCTACTATGAAGAAGACTTATCCAGGGATTCTATATCTTTAAAAGAATCTTAATGTAATAGTAAAGTTGTTAAAATGTTAACGAAAAAATCTATATTTTCTTCAAATTTATATTTTAAGACGTAACTAAACTAAGTTTTGAGAGCTTGCACCCAACACTCAAATAGGTCTAAATTTGCGAAATTTGCTCCTAAGGAAGGCCACTTGTAACTTGTCACTGGACATTACATTGACCTACAGTTCAAGTA
Source organism: Heliconius nattereri (assembly GCA_013403645.1). Classification (NCBI taxonomy): domain Eukaryota; kingdom Metazoa; phylum Arthropoda; class Insecta; order Lepidoptera; family Nymphalidae; genus Heliconius; species Heliconius nattereri. The sequence goes on along the minus strand of JAAIXI010000246.1, from coordinate 1,396,764 downwards.
TACACTTTAAGGAAATGACTTAATAGCACGTATTGTACACTATACAGGTATAATAATTGCTATTATGGAGCAGTGCAACAGTTTTCGACTTATGGATATGTTTGAGTTCGATTCCTGGTTGTGGAATGGTATATTTAATTTACAGTGGCGAGTTCCGCCACTCAACACGCTATGTGTTAAAAATTCAGCAAGCAGAGTGGCTTAGCACTATTTTCCACGTTTCAGTGTGGTAACGCTAGGTTTTCTCTACCTACCCTGCTATATACGAGATACGGTGTTAGAAAAAAAACGATGTAATGAATAATAATTATTATACTAGTGTCTAATATTATATTATTATTTATTAAGGTCATGTACCTTAATAAATAAAAATAAATAATAATTATGAAATGTTAAAGTTTAAGAAAACATGGATTAAAATATACAATTTTTTATATAAATTATTATTGATTTATTTACGTAATTCCCAAAAATTATGATTTAATCTAAAGGATATTTTGTTTGTACCCATATACTGATTTCCTTTACAGAATTTAGGTTTTATATATTTCTAGAAACAAAGGCTTCGGATATCAAAACTTAAAATTATTGACCTAACTTACTCATCTCTTACTTAGGCATATTTAAAATTAGATTTCGCCTGAGGTCCCCAGATTAGCGCCTTCGCCCGCGTGGGTGCTGAGCGAGTTACATGATAAAGCCTATGGCCTCGATACATGGATAGTACAACGCAAAAAGAATCTTTAAAATGGGTTTTTCTTCAAAACCAGTTGTCCCTAGTTTAGTGCGTTCAACCAACTAAATTCTAAGACTTTTTAAAATTGCTATTATAAGTATGGAAGTATAGATAAAATAAGATATGTAGTTAATTTTTTGATTTAACTATATTTTAAATGAATCTATTTTAACTGGATTATTCACGTATACTTTGGCATATGAAAATATATTTTAGAAAAGTCTACACTTACGATGCAGATTGGCTACTTGTGACCACGGACTAGATGCAGTAAACACTTCTAAACGTCGTCGTTAACATACATTCCGTGGTTCCGTTCCCTACTTTTCACCGAATTCTTGATGAATTTGACTGGCGAAACTCAACGCCGCGTTTTGCTACCACAACGGAGAAAAGAAATAATAATATAAAACATGTAATGTCCTCGAGTAGGAATCGAACTCAAAACTTTTCACGCAGTCGCAAGCTTGTGCTCCTCTGCCACGACTGGCCTCAATGGATTTTATACTGATGTGAGGCAAAGATAAATTTCTTATACACAAAAACTATTCTCAATTCAAATTGGAAGAATAAAAATCCGGATGTTAGATATAGTTCAGACATGTCAAGTCGATAGTGTTATCATCTATTGAGGTTAACATCAAAGACAAAATCGGATATAAGATTCCAAACCAAATTAAAATTGTAATATCGTGATACTAGTATTTATACGACGATTATTAAATTATTAAATATATTTACAATTTGAACCAGTGCTCTTTAAGATCAGCGCGTACAAAGCTTTTTAAATTTATAATGTTGGCTTGGACTTTATATCCTAGGTGCAGGATAGGTGCCCCGCACCTAAGTAAACAAATAGAAACGTCTTAACCTGTATATATTAATAAAATATTAAGAATTAAAAATGCTGCTAATGCTCAATAAAAACATTAAAAACTTTTAACTTACCGTTAACTTTATAAATGACAGCTAAACTTCCATCGAAGATAAATAAAAAAAGGAATATTGTCAACATTGTCCCATACATGATGTACGCACGTCCAGTTACAATGGAGTATACCACGCTTTGTAAGTAACGGTTAAGTTACTATTGTATATCCTTATTACCATCAGCTGTAGGGTGGCCATGAATTGTATAGGAAACTATCGCGACGCACTTGTGAAATATGTATGTACCGTGATTTTTAGATATTTTTTGAGTCAGTGTTATTTTCGTAGTTTCGTAAAATATTTTTGTTTTAATATGATTTGGTTTTAGGTTCCGCTATTCAAATAAAAATTTGAAATATTTTTTATTTATATACACTTTTACAAGAATTTCTGAATCATTAATTATCAATTGAATATAAAGCTAAAGCTAGCTTGTGAATGATGAGAGATCGAGAAACGAGACACAATGAGACAAAAAATTAAAATCTTTGTTTTGAGTACTCTTATAATGATTTTTTTTATATCTTCCATATAAAGACATAGTTCAATCAATCAACTTCACTCTCAGTCAGAGAGAATCTAGTGTTAAAACACTCCCTGCGCTAACACCAGAGCGAAGAAATGAAAATTAATTTAACACGTAAATGTTATATATGCTATGCTATGATTGTTCTTTCGTTAATTCCAATTTAGAGCACAAATGTGTTTTTTATAAGTTGCATTATAAGTCTAAGATCATATAATTTTTATTATAATGTAATATATTACACAAACTATCCTCTCATAAAATTTTGTCTATTGGTAAAACTGTCTCAACATCCGTTATTTTCTATCAAAAATCTACGGCATATATCGGTGGTATGTAACTTTGTATTAAACTTTAAAGATAAACAACCCAAGTGCAGACTTAGATAATCTTATACATACAACACTTAATTTATAGAAATAGGAGGGGGAAAAAAGAGTGTCTTCTGCTTATCGCAAGAAAAAAACAAAATATTAGTAAGAATTATTGTCGCCCTACAATTATACTATTGGAATATTATATGATTTAATCGCGTGTAACAGATCACAAGTAAGTATGAAGATGAAGTTATTTAATAAACTAATTATATTTTATTTTTTAAGCACTTCTATATGTATATAGAAAATTAAAATGCACGACAGGTTTTTATTACATTTTTTCTAACAGAAGGAGAAAGATAAAGTTAAGAGGAAAATAATGAACGAATGGGAGTATTTTAATATAAAATACTATTTTCATACATTAGGTACGTTTCAGATCAACAAGTAACTAAATTGAGTCGAGTGGAATCCTCTCTCTCCACTCATACGTGAAAAGGTGCTGAGGATTCTTTTAAACGAAGGTATTCACGATAGCCAGATGAGACGCAATATAGGTTTTTATAATATTTTCTTCCTCAATACTAAGACAATGTCTAAAACTTCCGTGAACACGTTCATAGGTTTTCGCAGCCTTACCCACGTGGCCGATCAATCCCTCCCAACTATGACTACATCGGTAGAGGGTATATATAGCTAGTAGGACCTCTTCCAGCGTTGTCAGATTTCTCTTGGTAAAAAGCAGAATTTTTAAACATTTTAAATAAAAAAGCGGAATTCTTTCGTTGAAAACGCACAAAAAAAATTTATAAAGAGGATGTAACTTATTATTTTGCAAAAAAATAAAGCTTTTAATAGTAATGTATATGAATTTAAAATGTTTTTAAGGTGTTGTTTTGGTTTCCCAAATGATGTAAGTCAGTTAAGACTTTAGAATAATTATACGTAATTTACTAAACCTACATCATCATTATTTCTATGAAATTGTTAGTTACTTATTAAAATCTTAAAGTAATAAAAATATTTCTCACAGTACATGAATCAATGAAAAACAGGACTAGGCGTGTCCCGATCGGAATTTAATTTATTGGCAAAAAATAGGGGCAGCATACTACCCTCAGTATACTTACTGGGTCGTAAGTAAGGGTATTTCCTTACCCGCATTAAGTGAACTCAGCGAAGGTCAACTTCCTGAAGCTCTTCAGCAAGTACTACCGCCACACCGCTTTTACTGTGAGAGTGATCCTGTGCATTTAATAACAATAAACTTTATTTCGACAATTTGAGACTTATAATTTTTTGTTATATATTGTATTTATGTATTGTTGTGTAAGTGTTTATATATTGTACTTATAATATGTACTATATTTACTTACATTTATGATACAAACATTTTTTTATGTTACTAATATTTTATGTTACTGATATTTTTATTATTATTTAACATTTATCATGTATGGATATTATTCCAGTGCCTCCAAAGGGCTTTCGATTTAAGTACAAATGTGATGAGGAGAGTGTTAGTGCTCCTCGTAAATTTACTTATCATGGAAGGGAGCCGCTTGGATAAAAATCATTTAGTCCTGCTTCCACAAACATAGTCGTCGCCCTGACCGCCGATGCCTCTTAGCTTACAGTCTGAAATAATATATTTACTATTCATCATTACTACATTATATAATACAAGCAAAATTCCTTTATACAAAATATAGCATCAGATATTTGATTTAACAAAGAATTGCTATATATTTTCGGGTAGGAGTCATTGTCATCATTGTCAAACTCAATCCGGAAGATAAAAAAAAGATCAAGTTCGAGTCGGATACGCTACTTTATCTAAACAAATGTAAGTTTGTTTAAAATATAAAAAAATATGTAAGTTTATAAAAGGTATTTACGGCTTCACCCGCGTACCACCTAAAAAACTTTTCTTATGCTGCATTTGCAAACAGATTGATAATATAGTTATTATAAACATAATTATATTTTTCAGATATTTTCATTTTTTTTTTCTTCTTTTTCATTTATTTATGTACTACACAAGAAAGAAAGTACAGAATACTTATAACTACAGAAAAAATGTGTACAATGGATAACTTATCTCTAATAGAGATCTCTACAAGAAACCCTTGAATGTAGGAGATGTTAAAAGAAATGATTCGGGTGCGGTATTTTAATATTATGCTAATAATAATAATAATAAACCTACATACAAATATACATAATATTAATCAATATTACTAAACCTACATAAATATACTTATACAAACATACACACATACAAACATATAAATATATACAATGACGTAAAAGAGTTGAAACAGAAAAAGAATTTTTTTAAAGAAAAAGACAAAGCGACTACTAAAGATTCTTATTGAGATTAAAAAAAATGTTGTTTTAATTTGATTTTAAAAGTATTTAGAGATGGATTGTCCGACAATATAGAGTTAGGTAGTGAGTTCCATAAGCGCACTGCTTGAACTGTGAAGGATTTTTCATAGAAAGAGGTATTACATATAGGGTACTCAAGCTTTCTTTGATTTACACATGAGCGTACAGGTCTTTCATTTGGAAGTGTCAATTGAAAACGCTCCCTTAAGGATGACTTTATAATGTTAAAAAGCATAGTGAGAATGTGCAGGTTACGACGTAAACGCACAGGAAGCCAATTCAGTTGTCGACGGAAATCAGACACGTGGTCAAATTTGCGTAAGCCGAAGATAAAACGAATACACATATTCTGAAGTCGGTCAAGTTTTGTCGAGAGCCTCTTCATTAGCATCAGGATAACGAACATCAGCGTAATCTAGCAGTGGCAGGAGAAGAGATTGAGCAAGAATGATTTTAGTGCGAATGGGCAGAAAATTTTGAAGGCGTTTAAGAGAGTGCAGAGAATAATGTATGCGTTTACTGATAACATTAATGTTCGCAGACCACGGTAGCTGGCTATCAATTATGAGACCCAAATTTCTTGCTGACTCAGACAACGGTGTTATTGTCTTAATCAATCAGACAACGGTGTTTAATTTAATGTAAGGCAAGGTGTCAAAATCTACTCTGGCACGTAATTGCCTACTGCTAATTATTAGAGCTTGAGATTTGGAGGGGTTAATAAGAAGGCCAAACAAAGTCGCCCACTCACTAATATGAGCGAGATCAGTGTTAATGTTCAGAATTTTCATGTCTTTCACATCTTGTTTTCACATATTGCTTATTTTCATAATTGTAGATCTACTCTAATATTATGCATATATTTAAAAATTTGATACCTCCTCTAATGTCAAGATAAATCATTGTCTTGGCAGACAGATAATAAAGTAACACCGTAAGAGTTCTGTTTTTTTATGCGGTACCCTAAAAATACACAAAATAAAAAATAAGCGTTACGAAACAAGCAGCAATCAGACAAATACATAAAATAAATATACAGTAGTAAATATTTATATAAATATTTACTACTCACAGATAACATATCGATACAATGAGCAGTGGAATGTTACCAACGTGATAATCAGTAATAAATCATCATAATATCATAAGTCGGATATATTTTATTTAATATTAAATATTTTTATTTTTTTAGCTTTATGCTGTAGGTACCTCTCGCATAGCAGAGAAAACTTTTATTTAGTCCTAATAAATAATTATTCTCACTATTTATATTAAATTTAATAATGCCTCCCCAGGATATAAGGTAAAATAAATAGTGTTACCAACATAATGCTTCATAAACACTACTTCAATTTCAAACAGGAGGCCTTCATGGCCTTAAGTGCCTATACACTAGAGCGAAGAAATGAACTAATTAAATATTTCATTTCCTCGAGTGGGAATCGAACCCACAACCTACCGCGTTCACCGTCAGACGCTTATGCACCTGCATCACGACTGGTCTTACTACTGGTCTGTGGTAAATGTATTCTATTAAATACTGTTGTCTATAGGTAAGTTCATATAAAAAAAGTGTAACTCATCGCTGTCTGTACGTGGAAGATGTTTGAGAAACATTATTATTGGAGACATCTATCGATGTGATAGAATCCAAAACAATATTTTTTTTAACTAGTTATCAGTGCGCTTGCGCACGGTAAACTCAGAAAGAAACTTAACTGATTCAAGCAAGTTCTCAATGTTGTATTTAGGTAAGTGCCTCTTAACATTTGATATCGATTTTTAAATGAAAATATTATAGAAAATTAAATATTTTATTCTTAAAAAAATTGCTATGATGTAATTATTTGATTATAACTTAAAATAACAGTATTCAACATTTTGAAACAAAAGAAGTGAGAAAGGCGTGGGCTATGTTTTGATCTATGATGTACAGCCATCAAAATAAGACTGATTTATCGAATTCTTCAGATTTACTTTCCCACGCAGTCGAAGTCGCAGACACAGCTAAGTTTTAGTATAGATCTTAAACGACTCCCCAAGCGAAACAATCATTTACTATGCCCCTAAATCTTTTAGCGTATAACTCGTTAGCTTCAACAGCAAAGGCTTCCACTTGTATTTCTTGGTCCATTTTGGGAGCTAACTCCGCTTCCACCGTCACTATGGGAAGTACCACCACGCCGAGTAACAAACCATATGAGAGTAACTGTAAATATAATGAAAAAAATATATATCTAAGTATAGGCCGTCGTGATACAGTGGGACAGAGCGTGATTGTAAATGCAACGGTTGTAGGTTTAATTGTCATTCGGGGAGTACATTATTTTAATTTTACTTTGGTAACAAAGTAAAGCGTGGCGTTATGTTCCGCCATCAAATACGCAATGTCTGGAAATTTAGCATTAGGGGAATTGGAAATGACTGGGGAATAGTCTTTTTAATACCAAGTTTTGTCTACTTACCCTTCTATGCGGGGAGAGCGCGAAGTTTTAAAAAATATATACAATATTTTATTTATACCAATGTAAAGTCAATTAAACGCTAAGCAATAATTCTAGGTGCCTTCCTCGGTGCGGCTCTTTGTATTCAAATCAAATGATCAACATACCTCTTTGACGTCACCATCGAATTTGTTTCTAGGATAAACTTCAACGGCATCTATAGACAACCTTTCCAGCGCTTGTTCTAAATTCTTGTAATAGTGGTCAAGTAGTTCATTGAAGTGCTCCTTCCTGAACTCCTCATCTGAGCCCAGGAAGATGAAGTACAAGAGGTCAGCCACTGGGTTGCCAGCGTGCACCGTTTGATAGTCCACTGTGATTGTGTTTAAAGAATTGCCCTAAAATATTTTTTGAATTCTTATTGGGAGAAAAAATAATAATATGAAACGTTTTTACAATTTTAGCCCCTGACATTGCATCTGTGGCCTTGTACTTCTCAAATGAATTTTAATTAATTATTTTTGAAAGGGAACTTATTTCAGAGACAACTTATTTGCTCGTCCCTTAAAAAACAATACACTGTCGCTTTTGCAGCTGTAAAAACGACAGTGATTAGTGACTAGCAATAGCTTTTCTTTGTCTTTCTATACAGACATTATATGTAAAATCAACGAACTATAATCATCAAAAGTTCATTGCCAGATACTTAACACGATTTTAAGAACCGGCAAGACTCTTCTTATTTCTATAATTTCCGTATGTGGTTAAAATTAAAGAATATCCAGTCAAGTTAAAAAGGAAAATGTGTTGTTTTAATTGCACGAAACATTTTTAACTTCACTGGTCACTCTGGCGCGTGTCTTGATAATGCTTATCAATGGTTGTGGGTTCGATTCCTGATTAAGGGAATGATCTTTGTTTATATATACTTAAAATATTATCTTCTTATAGCTTAAGAAAATTGTAAAATATCATAAAGACCACTTAAAACTACATAAATAAGTTTTCTCCTTTTTGGCATTTTCGAAGTAGGGGAAATAATATAGTAATGTTAAATCGAAACCACACGGCTTTTGCTTAAGTAAGTAAAAAAGACGTAAAACTAATACACATAAGTAAACTCACCTCTTTACAAAACAATAGGTTACTCATTCTATAGTCTCCGTGAGCAATTACTGGTTTACCAATCACTCTGTTATACGTCTGGAGATTGAAATTAGTCTGAATGAATTTACCCACCGGCTCCTTTTGCTCATCTTTAATGAGATCCAATGATCTTTTGATCATCTTCTCAAATATAGCTTTCGATAATTCGTCTATTTCGTCGGTAGTATCACCTCCGACCTTGTAAGGCATATTTGCTGTTAACTTATCAAACTCTTCTGGTTCATACTTAGCAAAGGCAAAGGATAAAGCGTGAAATTTTGCTAAATTTTCAACAGCCTTACTACCGTGAGCCCAGTCCATAGATAAGAATCTGTTATACGGACTGTATCCTTTCTCTGCTAAATTCTCCATAACAACAATTTCGTTACTATATTCGGCGTTGCATCCGTAGCACTTTGGGAATGTGTATCTGTGCTCTTCCGGTACATTAAATTTTTCTTCTAAGTCCCTGTATATATTTATCAGTCTACCATAAACGAACCTCTCTGTGTCGAAGAGCCAGTCTGCATTCATGTGCTTCCGCATTTTCTCGTTCACGATAGACACTTTGGTGAATAATTTGAGCTCATCTTTATTTGGAGAAGTTACATTTACTAGGAAAAGAGCTGATGTAAAATTTCCACCACCAGTCGGTATAGCTTCTATATTAGTTTCTCGCGGTGTATAATTTATTTCATCCAATATTTTATTGAGATACTTACGGAGAGTTTGCTCTGCGTCCGCCATGGCTCAATACTAATTTAGGACTGGTTGTATTGAGACCTGAACGAGCAATCAAAGTTGTTATCTTCTATTGATACAGTCATTGGGTGTTACGTTTATAGACGACACAGGCGATATTTGTATGTCATAAGTACGCCCATGTTTGGATATGAATAACAATACATTTGAGTTTAATCATAACACTACCCTTCCGTTCGCGGCTTTCTCCATGTGGATATGAATGGTCCCAAGTAGACATGGGCGTTATCGTTTTTTTCCGCTAACGGTTATGAAACCGATATATGGTTTTCGTATCGATATCAAAAACGTTTTTCAGATATCGTTTTTTTTCGAATTGTCATAAGTATAAAATTATAATATAATAATAGATATATGTAATTAGTATTACATGTAAATAAAAAATGCTTTTCGAACTATGAACATAAGTTAAAAAATACAATATTTAGTAATTAAATTGAAATAATGTTAAATACAAAATCATATTTTAGAAGTTCGATTTTATAACGAAGAAATAATAACTAATTAAGAAAACCGCCGAAACATGAATCTGCTAGTTAGCTATCGTATATTCGCTTCATTTCTTTTACAACCGTGAAGAAGATACCGATGTAAAGAGACATAGCGAATATCAGTTTATTAGATATTCGCCTTATCTCATTTACGCCCGTTCGGAATACATTACTTAGAAAGAGAGGAAGTTAGTTTCGATTTAAAACCGTTTGACGTTTCGGATGTTTTGCGTTATTACGTTTTTGGTCAGATCACAGCTATGTTGAGTTTTAAGTTTAAGTTTCTGTAAATACGGTTTTCTAAAAACATATATCGATACGGTATGTTTTCCTTAACATATCGGTTTTAAGTTACGTTTTGATATATCGAACTCATCCCTAGTCCCAAGATCTATTTTATTGTTAGGAAGTAAATTACAGTATCAACTAATTAATAAATATTTTACTGCTTACCAAGGCTTGAACTAATACGTTTGTTTATTTGAAGACAACAAATTTTCGTAAAAATATTGTATTGGAATACCTCCTCAGTTGCTCACATACTGGGAACTCACAGACCATTCGATTCACTTGTTCAATAAGTGCGTCATGCGTGCCTACTATTATACTATTTCATGCGCAAACTTTACCATGGTATTGGAATTCATGTCGAGGATCCCACCGATGTTGGTGGTGATCTATTCGAATCATCCCTATGACCCCTTATTTGTGTGCGAAATGCAATATTCGTCTTCCATCACTTAGCATTATTTCTTTATTTTTTTTGATTATATGTTTCAAAATTTTTCATTTTCTTATCGTATTTGTACTTTAACAAATATAATTAATTTATTTATATTTTTGTGACGAATTTTGGACGTTCTTGTTTTTATCGATTGCTAGATTATTTATTGTTTTTTTAATATTATCAGTTGATAAAACACCTGTTTAACTTAATTAGTTGTTGCTAGCTAATGCAAATCTTTGTTATCGATTTGGCATGTGCCATTTCACTTGGGAAAAACTTTATTTATAGGAACGATTTCGATAAAAAATTGTAATATTTTTTTACACGCTGCACTTTGTCTGGTTACCAGAGCGAAGAAATGAAAATGACTTAAATAAAATTCCCAACATTTAATAACACATAACAGGTGTGTACTCGTAGGTCGAAAAATCGCAATTAATCGGAAGTCTTGCAATCATACGTCTAGCTATGCATTTTTTGAGCATACCCTACTATTAACCAATCGATGTACTGTATTTTTAACCGATTTTCGTAAGGAGAAGGTTATCAATTCGACCGCACCTTAGAACTTTTGACTGGTGACTTGGTGAACCGATTTTGATGATCCTTTTTTATTTCAAAGCTGGTGCTTTTGGTGTACTCCCATTTTAATTTGGCCCATTTCAGACAATGGTATCCATGAAAAAGTGACATAAGTTTAAATCTTGCAATAAGTTTGTGCGCATCAAATGAACGAATAACGTTACCCCGCTAACCGATTTCGATGATTCTTTCTTTGGTGCAAAGGATGAACTTCAAGGTCGTTTTAAGTCNTTTTTTAATATTATCAGTTGATAAAACACCTGTTTAACTTAATTAGTTGTTGCTAGCTAATGCAAATCTTTGTTATCGATTTGGCATGTGCCATTTCACTTGGGAAAAACTTTATTTATAGGAACGATTTCGATAAAAAATTGTAATATTTTTTTACACGCTGCACTTTGTCTGGTTACCAGAGCGAAGAAATGAACATGACTTAAATAAAATTCTCAACATTTAATAACACATAACAGGTGTGTACTCGTAGGTCGAAAAATCGCAATTAATCGGAAGTCTTGCAATCATACATCTAGCTATCCATTTTTTGAGCATACCTTACTGTTAACCAATCGATGTACTGTATTTTTAACCGATTTTCGTAAGGAGAAGGTTATCAATTCGACCGCACCTCAGAACTTTTGACTGGTGACTTGGTGAACCGATTTTGATGATCCTTTTTTATTTCAAAGCTGGTGCTTTTGGTGTACTCTCATTTTAATTTGGCCCATTTCAGACAATGGTATCCATGAAAAAGTGACATAAGTTTAAATCTTGCGATAAGTTTGTGCGCAGCAAATGAACGAATAACATTACCCCGCTAACCGATTTCGATGATTCTTTCTTTGGTGCAAAGGATGAACTTCAAGGTCGTTTTAAGTCTGGTTAGGTTTTGATTATGGGTCCGTTTGAAATTGAAGAAACCAGTTTTTCAGTTTTTTTTTTAAAAACTATAATTGACTATAGCTTGCTAATCGCCAATCGACAGCATTTTTAATAATAAGACTTATTTAATTGAATTGATTGACTAAAGAAACCCTAGAGATATTTATAAACTCACTAATTCAAGTAAAAAATTCGAGATATTATGTGATTAATAAATGCGTTTGTTTTCGCTAACATGAGCTTAACCGATTAAAATGCGGTTTTCACTATTGGATTTTCACAAACTGCTGTTAACTTATTATATAGTTTGTTTTATTGCAATAGGATCATAAATGAAAACAAATATATCAATTTAAAGTACTTAGTTCGACAAGCAAACATATATTACAGCATGAATAAAATTCAAATTCAAAATATTCTTTCAAATAGACTAATATAAGCACTTTTGAATCTAATTAATTAATTAGCACTTTTGAATCTAAGTAATTTACTTTATTTGTATTTATTTAATTTACTATAGTTATTATTTAAATAATTATGCAGTTCATGCGAGCAAACCCGCGAGTGTCGCTAGTAAAGTATTAAAATAAATACACAAAATAATGACGTAACACAAATGAATAAAAAAGAGGAAAATAAATATAAGTCTTTGAATTTATTTATTTTATAATATCAATTTTATATATTTATGAGGATTAAAACAATAACGAATAATCACTTTAATAAATAATGAGTATTTATTTTTATTAAAAAGTACCTACTGTTTTGTTATTTATTTTCTGTACATATTAATAAAATGACAATATATTCTATATATTGAAAATAATTGGCTGTAGTTTTATAAACGCTGTCGTGGCGCAGCGCCTACTGTAAACGCGACAGTTGTTGGTTCAATTCCTAATCGGATTCCTCGCTCTGATAACAACACACACAATGTGTCTAAAATTAGGCAGAAAGTGGAAAACAGAGACATGTAGGAGAGATACAGCGTGATAATAAAAGGGTTAACAGGTTCTATCCAATATACAGCGTCAAGCTAAAATAATAATATTATAGTTTTTTGCACATTTTCTCTTTTTCGTTTTTGTGCTGTTCGGGTCATACTGACAGTTATGAGGTAATGGAAAATTGTCAAATTAAAATTAACAAAAGAACGAATGAGTGATGGAAGAATGGCAAAAAAAGATTTATGATGGAAAAGTGAGTTCTAACAGAGGTAGGGGGGTATCAAAGATACTGGAGGAAGGTTATGTAAAAAGCATGAGGACTTCCTGGAGGGCATGTATGAAGAGGTAGATGATGATAGTGAACGAGACGAATGAGGTATGCAGAGAACGTAGCGTTTGGCGCTCCGTTCTCTCTGACTACCCCGCTAGGCATAAAGCGTGAAGATAATTTAAGTTTCAAAAAACACATATATAAAACATATACGTACAATTATTAATTACCAGTTTCGATGCTCTTGAAAGTATTATATACAGATTTTTCATATTGTTGAAAATATGAAAAATCTGTCGATAGCTTTATACAATATCCTGTATATAGAAGGAAAAGTAGAGGGAACCCGTGAACTCAGTGTTAAGATAGTCCTCTTAAATACAAAGCCCTAAGAGTCAAGAAACTAATATAAATAAAAGTAAATAAAATGTACCAATATTCATTTACAAAGTTACTGCTCGTCGACCTCGGTATGTAAGTTTTACATACAGTACATAATGTATAGCAAAATAAAAATTTAATATCACACATAAAAATAAGGTATTACTAAGTATTTAAATAGGTTTATAATTATAACATGTGGTCAGTCCTCGTGGCTTGCCATTTGAATATACAGGTGTGCAGCAACGGATTTAGATGCTGACTTTTAAAAAAAATATATTAAAGCTTAAACTTGATTTTCATAGATTTTTTTAACGTTTTATATAAAAATAATAATCTTCATTGTTTTTAATATTTTAATGTAAAATAAAAAATATATATTGCAATTAAAAATGTATCAGTTTATTTTTTATATTTTTTTAATATACATTTGTGATAGATGTTATGGAGTGATACATCATTTAAATGGTGAGTTATTTTTTATTATACTAGTGTATAAATATACTAGCTATAAATTAAAAAAAAAAAAAATTTGGAAATTAGACAGATTAGTGAAACATTAGTGAAGGCGGTGAAACGGGGCATGGCGAAAAATAAAATAATAAGAGAATTTATAAATAAGAGGAGAATATATAAAATTGACACGAACTCTATTTCCACTGAAAAAAGCGTGAAACTGAAATAAAATTGTGACATCCGGGCATAAACTTCATATAGACTTTATTTCATATAGTTGTAGATTCAAAGCAAATTGAGTATTTAGCAACAATGATTGATGAATAGTCCAGAATATTATTAGGTAGTGTTGCTTAAGTCCACTGATAGGGTTAACTCGTGGGAAAGTTAAAATTTTGCAGGTCTTAAAGTACAAGAGCTAAATGTGTCTGGAGGTGGATTGTAATGATTATTAAATATAAATTATACTTTTTTAAGTTGGGTAAGATAGGCCGCAGTATTAGTTGACAAAATGTGGAGAGTGAAGTCTAATATTAGGTTCTACTTGCTACTTGCTAACCCTGCTATTTGTACCTGCTGCTTCACGCTAATGCGGAATATAGGTTAGGTAGGGATAATCTAGCATGAAGATACTTCGTTTTACTTGTGGTCGTTGTAGGTGTTGTCGGTTTACGGGAGAAAGTGGGGAACGGAGTGTCTTAGGACAGCCTACCCTACTGTGTGCGGGAAACAGCGTGAAGGGGATTTTTTGGATTTGATTTTTAATTATAACCTATTGAATAAAATTCAATTTAACAGAAACTGAATATGAAAAATTACCGAATCTATTCGAATTGGAAAACTATGAACTATGTCTCGAAAATCCGGAAGCCGTATATTGTGTGGCGAGCGTGGAGTTATACGGGGATTCTAATAGTACAATATACAATACCATACGAGTAAGTGCAAATCATTTAAGTTTAAGTTTCTTGCAATCAATTTAGACAAACAAATAATAAATAAATATTTTTTATTCATTTACCATATTTTCTTATTGCAGGAGTATTCAAAGCAAAGGTTCAAACACTTTAATTACTCTACCATCGATAGAGGGATATGTGTTACAAAAACATGTGAGAAATACATCCGAAACTTAGACAAGTTAAATATAAAAGTGGATCTCGAACACATTCTCGAAAAATGCCTCAATGAAATTATGAAAGAAAAATATGGTTTGAGTTCCAGGATATACAGGTTGAATTGTGATGAAGCGGCGGAAAAACAAATAAATATTGATATTTTGGATTATACAGTGGCCATATTATTCGCTATTTTACTTATTATCGTTGTATCCGGAAGTTTCTATGACTTACGATATAACTGTACAGCTAATGGAGAGAAAAGTGGAGGTGAGTTTTTTTTCTATATGCACATACATAAGCAAAAATAAAAATACTGCGTATTAGCGCAGTTGTATGTTCACTAAAATTAATATTTTAGACCTGAAGAATATTATAATTAATTAGCAAGGCTATTTTCTTCAAATGAAATGCTTAAATATAATATTTGTCTATAGAGAGAGAATAGTAGTAGACAACAAATATAACTTAAAGTTTGTATGTAAAGTGAGTGTAACTTATGAATATTGAAGAACTATTTATGTATGTATATGGGTTTTATATTATTTTTATCTTTCATTCATTTGTGACGTCATTTTATAAAAAAATGCTGAATATTGAAATATTCTTATTCAAAACAGGCCAATATTGAGTATAATATTAATTGTGAGTGTGTGTAAGATTAGGGGGTGGAAAACATATTTAAATGTATGAAAATGCAATGGAGTAATTGAATTGCATATCATTGTATTGTATTTTCAGAAAATATACAAAATAATGCGCTACTTTGCTTCTCTGTGTTCCGTAACACGGAGAGATTGATGAGGGAATCCAATATGGATGAAAGACTTCTTGAATTAAAAGGTCTTTATGGAGTTAGGTAGGTATTACTATATACATTAAGTTACAAAAGTTAATCTAAGTTTTGTGCTTACCTATGTGAAGCTAGGTGAGGCTATTTATAAACTTTTGAATACAGAAGAAATACAATACAAAATATATAGATAAAAGTTATATATTTATTTTCAAACACCTTCAGTTTTGTAGTTATATTTTACATAATTATAATAATAAAAAAATAATACACAATTTTTTTAGGACAATTTGCCAAATTTTAGTGGTGTTTGGTCACTCACTATTTTCCTTTACTGGATTTATTAGTGATCCTCATAATTTTGAAAAGGTATGGTATACAATATTTTTTAATGTCGAATACATCTTTATATTTCTTAAAAATTTTGAACACTTAGTAAAATTTTATTAAATTCGCGGTACGGCGCGGCGTGAAGCTATAAAAAAATAACTTATGATTTTGTTTCTGAATCATCTCAACAGAACTGCCTTCGTGGACTTTGTGTGGTAGCTTTATGTTCATTCAAGGATTCAAGAGGATTTGTAAGAGTCCAATTGGGAATCGGACTCATAGTCGTTGCGTATGAACACAGATACTAATCCTCTGTAAATAAATGCAAAATTCATTTTTATCATAATATTAGTAATTTGGTGGCAATTGCACTACTTAAAATGTTGCAAGAAACACAATGAAAGCTGTCTTTCTAGAAAAAAGTTAGAAACCAAAAAGTATACCATTCTATATAGCTTGAAGGAATAAAATAATGTATTTTTCTTTTTCTCACTTGCAGGCATACGATAGTAAATTTCGAATTATCTTCAGTGCATCAAGTTTAATTCAGTTGTACTTTTTCATGACCGGATTTCTCATGACGTATTATTTGCAAATTTATACGGAAAAAAATAAAATGTCTTGGAGAGATATTCCATTAATAATTTTTAACAGATGGTGGAAGTGAGTATTATATTATGAGTATTATATATTTAATATTTTAATATCAGTTCATGCTATCTCATACGGACCTTATATTTATAGGACAAGATACTATATAAAATTATTTGTCAATTATTTGTAAGCAAACCTATTCTAAGGTTGACAAGACTTTTTTTTATTTAGTTAATATTTCTTTTTGCTCTTCCGAATAAAAACTTACATCATTTTTTGACATTGAAAAAAACATCGAATCAGCAGATTTTCCCTATCCACACGCATGTCTCCTTATTAAGAATACGAATAAGTTGCAACAAGCTTATAAGAATTTCGACGTAGATAGGTAGAACTAAGACCTAGCAGTCAAGGCACTAAGATGGTTTTCAAGAGGCGCGGGTTCAAGTCAAACTACGCTTAAATTTTTATACATTTTCTAAACAAGTATGCTTCTTTCCTAAGTGGAAAAAAAAACACTTTTAAAATGTTAAAAATATTTGATAATTTTAATTTTTTAGATTAACCGCCCCATTAGTCTTTGTGATAGCATTCATAGCCACTTGGTTGCGTCACATGGGGTCCGGGCCGCTGTGGAAGTACTTCATCACCAACGGTGTCACCGCGCAGTGTAGGGACTATTACTGGGCCCATTTATTCTATTTCAACAATTTTTTACCAGACGACAAGTTTTGTTTACTACAAACATGGTAAGTTCTGCATAGTTGAGTAAGCCTTCGCCTGTAAGTACAATGCCTAGTTTTTCCTTACAATTTGTGAGGAAAAACTAGGCATTTGCCTCAAAAACCAGCTACTGATACTTGATAAAGCATTAAACAGATTTTTACCAATAGCTTTCGGGAGCACAAGAGACTTCAAAAACTACTGATATTTATGTAGTCTGTGAAAATTTTAAAATGCAAACTAAACGACAACGACTCGTCGACGACGACAAATTTATGATATTCATTAATTTCTTATGTTTCACCATATATATTTTCAGGCACCTTGCAGTGGACGTGCAGCTTTTCATCATCGGACTCATTGCTTACTTCATGCTTCGTAACCAAAGTTGGAAGATTAAATGCGCCACACTACTTTTGTTAATAGCCATAGGCATTATTAGCCCCATCTTCCACATTTTACAACAAGACTTGGAAGGTGTCACGGCATATAGCCCTGAGTATGTTTTTAAAAAAATGACATTAAGGCCTTCGTGTAGTTCATGTAGTTCAGTGACAGCGTCTGTAGTTGTAGTTTCTATTACCATTCGGGGGAATGATTACATTAAAATTAAAATATTTCTTTTCTCCGCTCTAGAAAATGTGCGGCGTAGAGTTCCAGAACTAGGCGGAGCGTGGGTAATAGGTCCATAAAATATAACATTTAAATTATTTATTACATTTTTATGAAATGCCTCTTTGAATCTTTTTAGCTCTTTTCTTGTCGTTTTTTTTAACTTATTAGTGTAGTATTAAATTTTTATTACTTAACTATGTTACAGAGCTCTGCGTGCATTAACGGATAGAAACTTTCATAACTACCACGTACTTGTTCAAAATAATCTACCGTGCTTTATAACGGGTATGTGCAGCGCCTACCTTGGGTATTACTTGAAACAGAGGAAAACAGAAATCCGTTATTTCAAGGTATTGTTAAAAATAATACTTTAAGGTTATTTTTGCTAATGATTAATTATTTTTTGAATAACAAGGCTAGCCGTTTCGCTCTAGATAATAATATTATATTTTAACTGCGAAAGCTGTTGAGACAAGTCTATTGGCTAATATGAGGTCCCCATTGTATTTTAGAGTAATTGGTGATACTACGAAATATCGTACTCATCAGTATCCACGGTCACACTTTTAATAGAAGTAGATATCGTAAATAATTTATATATGTATATTGAAAAGAGGAAAAGAAATTATTTAAGAATAACTAAACTACTGAATAGGGGTCCTCCAGGGGTCCAGAAGACGTTGTATAATTCACTGCAACACCCCTCTTCTCATGCCGTAAAGCTATAGGTCATGACCTATGTTGAGTGCTCAACGCAACCAAATGATTTGGACAAGTCAAGGATTGTATTTTCTAACATTTTTAAGGTCTTATTTCACACTTAAGAAAGAAAAATACTTATTAAGAAAACGTATAAAAATTTGAACATAGCGGAATGGAACCAGCGCCCATTTAGAAACCGTTCTAGCGCTCTGAACAACTAAGCCATACTTATCGAGCTACGTTGAAATTATTATACGTTTGTTGCTTGCGTGACGGTATTTTTTTTTATATTATAATTACTGTATCCTTTCTTCCAGCTCGGCAATGTGATATGCTGGCTGAGCATTGTTTTATTAATCTGCGTATTTCAAAGCATGAGCCTCACGTTGGAACATCCGCAGACACCACCGCCGTTGTTTACCTTAATATTGGCAGCGCTACATAGATTTGTCATTGGACTCATAACTTGTGTGTGGACTTTGGGGGTTATATTGAAATTTAATGGTAATTTCTTTTTATTAACAAAAGAGCAACTGGTTTGAAATGAAAAACCGAAATAAATGATACATAGTTGCTTGTATACTTCTCATTATGTACGTAACCCAAACTAAGTCAGGAGTGAAGTGCTTCTAAGTGTGCCAGATATTTAATTACAGTTTATTCTTTTATTCTTAATTCAACGACAATGCATATCTGCTGATATCTTTTGATGGCAGTGACTTCTAGCCTGATTGTTTGTGCTTCATGGAACTGTAGACAATATAAACTTCAGTCAGTTTTCAATATTTGAAGCCTCAATAAAAATGGCACGGACAGACAGAAATGTATAATTAAATAATTCTATACCGTTTTCAGTTTTTAACCTCATCACGATTTATCTGGTTGTAGGTTTATCACAAGCATTATTTGAATGGCACGGATTTGAAATAATGGGGAAACTGTCGTACGGAGTGTTCTTACTTAATATTGACGTTTATAATTTTTTGGTCGCTTCAAGAACGCATCTAATGCCTGTTTCATTTTTGAATTTGGTAAGATATTTTTTGTAAAGCAATTTTTATATATTGTTCCAACGACAACTGATAATGTAAAATAATCCCTAAGAATAATGCATATTTTTGACATAACTAATTTAATGATATTTGTATTATATGGCTATTATGGCGCAGTAGTGCCGAATGTGTCTATAAGCGCGATCGTTGTGCGTTCGACTCACACAATTACGATTTTAATAAATATTTTCTTTCAAAATAATTAAATTATAATTATAATAATTATATTATTTGGCATTCTCCTTTAAATATATAATACTCTACATGAGTTGAAAGTAGTGACTTCTCGCTAAATTTTCATTGCTCCTATAAACTATTAAAAATTTAATTATAAAACATTATTCCTTACAGTTTTTCTTATTCATTGGAGTGGCGTTCGTCTGTTACGTGTTGGCTTTCATCTTGTACCTGCTGGTCGAGGCTCCAGCTTATCAATTATTCAAAATTTTCTTTGAAAGAGGTCCTATCAAGAACCAAAAAAATAAAGACGCTTAAATTTACTGTACTTTATTAATAATATAACTATACCTCATAATTAACTACAAAACATTAAAATAAATATTTTGTCGTATACATTTTATTGTTTTATCTTTAACAATACAATACAATATACTTTATGGCACAAAAAAAAACAAAATTTTACACAATCCTATATCCTATATCTTATAAACAAAGTCGCTTTTCGTGTCTGTCTGAACTGTCTAACTCTTCTTCTTCTAAACCACCCAACGGATTTTGATGCGGTTTTCACCATTAGGTCGAGTATTTCTCAGGGAAGGTTTATATATAGTTTATTATTTGTACATTCTTATGTAAGTTAACATAAATAAGATAAATGTGTATAAAGTCCTACCCGTTGATACACTTTCGCGCATGCGCTGCTTTAATGGTAAGTACTACATGAAAATAATGTACTGGAGTATTGTTCCTCTTAATAAAATCTACAAAAAAGTCCGCGACAGCATATTCGTATCTTTTAAGGATAACGTGTAGTGATCATATTTCTGTCTAAAAATTGTAATTTCAGTATATTTTTTATTGTGAGGGATTATTTTTCCATAATGGTATTAATCTTTATCCTTTAAAATACTTTATTATTTTTTAACGTTAAACGAAGATACAATTTGCTTTTTACACTATTTCGAAGCTGCGAATAGTTTTAGAGAAATGCTCTCAGCATATAAATAAGTATATTAGTTACGTTGGCCATTTAATGTAGATCAAAACTGTCTTTTACTGTTTTTCATTTTAATAAGTACTTTAGAAGTTGTTACAATATCAAAAAATCCTTGCTGCGAAACGGCTCGCCACTCGCCATTCGTCCCTCCGCCCCCCGCGACGTTTTGCGTCCGCCGCGCCCGCCTACCTTACACGCATCGGTGGTTCAGTGGTAAAATGCTCGGCCGCCACACGGCCGGCCCAGGTTCGATTTCCGGCCGATGCATTCTATTTAATTTTCCTCACAGGCAGCCACATAGTGCTTGCTTTTCATCAGGGACAGAGTACCCTCTTCCCTACCCAACCGGTGTCGCTGTAAAAGCCGATAGTCAGAGAACCAAGGCCCTGATGTCGTTCNACACACACACACACACACACACACACACACACACTCACACACATTAAACACGTGGTAATAATATAGAATCTAATTGTTTTTCTTTTCTTCTTTTTCATAATTAATTTAACACTTTTGTTATATCGCTTTATTTTTGCTTATGTCGACATAATAATATGTACCTAATTGATGAGTATTCTCACTTTTGTCATCGAAATAGTGTCTTAGGGGCAAAGATGCTGGCAGACACAGTGTGTGACACAGTTGACACTAGTACGGCTGCCATCGCTCACCTCTACTAAATTGTTGTCTTGTTTTTTCCATATTCTAACGAAATTAGAGTGTATATGTAACATTTAATTACTGAATAAAGCATTTATTATTATTATTAATTTGGAGTCGATAGAGATAGAAATTAGGTCGGACATTGAAGATGTACCAGGGGAGGCGTTTCAACACTGCTCTAAGCTCCTCTGCAATGCAATATGTCCAGCACCCGCACGGTCAATCCATGGAATGTCAAGTATTTTTTTTTACATCAACCAACCAATCAAGACTATATTCATTTGAATATTTCTTTTAGATTAAAACATTCAGGTGTCGAAGTGACAACCATTTAGGGTAATCCTAAATATAACAATTGAATATATATATATATCTTTTTAGTACGTAATTCTATACATCTATTCTATATATCTATTGCGGATTACACAGAGAGAATATCCATCCTTCGCTTTACATTCATTTAGAGACATGAGATAAAGAGGTAAGAAGTGGACCAACCAGACCGGGGTAACGGAAATATTTTAAATATATGTAAACAATTCTTCGAATCTGAATCACGTACAGTCACATACGCATCTTCGAAAGCTGATCAACTTAATCAGTTTATAAATAGCGATAATGCGCACGCGCACAAAGTACTCACATCGACGCGACTGTCACTTAGCGACTAACTATAGTATATTGGAGACTATATAGAAGTTGACTCATTTATTTTCTTCTTTAAATATTAGGCCTAGTCGCGTGGTTTGGGTTGAATCTATTTTTAATTTCACCCTTACAGATTATTTCACAAGCTGCAATACAGGTGGCGCAGGAGATATCTCCAATAATTATGACCTCATAAAGAGCAATCCGAAATTTAACCCGTGGTATAGTAGAAAAGTAACCCGTGCCGGGAATACTTTGAAAACGTCAAATTTTTGTGGCAAGCTGTCGTTTTCAATTGTTTTCTCAAAATTTTATTCCCAATAAAAATATCAAATCAGTTCAATTGTTTTTATTATTCTAACCTAAAATTTTTAGTTATAACAAAAATAAAAATAATATAATTATACGTAATTTTACGTAAAAGTGAGACCTTACAGCATTGAATAAATGTGCCTGCAAATTTTAAGAGAGCAAATCTTATTACTATTTAAAAAAATGAGCTTCACGCTGCATCCCGTACACAGCAGGGTAGGCAGAGGGAAGCGTGTTGAGTGGCAGTGAAAATATAAATGTAAATATTTTATTGTCTCGAGTGGGGATCGAACCCACTACCGTCTCGTTACAGTCACACCATTGTGCCGCCGCGCCACGACGGCGTCACTATTAAACTTTGCAGATATTCGAAAAATCAATTTTAAGTGAAATTAATTATTAATATATATATATATATATCTTGTCCTCACTGACTGAGGTAAGACGCACGCACAGCCGTAACCGCTGTGTGCAGAAACATGAAATTTGGACAGATGTTTACTTTCGTAATCTGGACATCCACTAAGAAGGGATTTTGAATAATTTTAACCCTAAAGGGGTAAATTAGGGGTTGAAAGTTTGTATGGAAAAAAAATTAAATCGGCACCCATTCTTATAAAATTTGAAATTTAGATTTTTAAAAGTATTTAATGGAATACGGGTTTCATCGTTTTCTAGAATTCTTCCCTAAAGGTACAAATAAAGGGTTGAAATGTTGTATGGAAAAATTCTTAAATCGCCATCGATTTTTATAAAATTTGAAATTTAGACTCTTAAAAATATTTAAATGAACATGTGTTTCATGGTTTTCTAGAATTTACTAAGGATGCAAATAAAGGGTTGAAAGTTTGTATGGAAAAATATTTAAGTCGCCACCGATTTTTATAAAATTTGAAATTTAGACTTTTAAAAATATTTCATTGCACACATGTTTCATGTTGGTTTGGTTTATTAGAATTCAATTCATTCATTCATTCATTTAAATAAGCAACCGAAGCCGCGCGCGTCCGCTAGTTGAATATACATATATTGAAATTCCTTATATTAAACCGAATAAGCAATTAGAGTCTTCGACTCTACTCTAGAGATATTACGAGTGGTGTCGTAACTTAACAACGCGATATTTCTAGTTTGTCAAACAGGTCTCCGAATTAAAATCAAATTTAAAACCGTCACGTACAGTCATACACTTATCTTAAAAAGCTGATTATCCTAATCAATTTATAAGCAGTGATAGCGCGCGCGACATACATACACTCATACACTATCTATAATCAATGTTATAAAGCTTAAGAGATTGCTTGCTTGAAAGCATTTATATATAATATTTTTTTTACCGACTTCTTTTAAGGAGAAGTCAAGCTAATATAATAAAGCAGTACTATAAGCATGCAATTGTGAACTGACTGAATTCCAGAATTCGGCAAAAGGAGAGGAACGAAAACGAGGACGGAGTGCCTTAAATTAGTTTCGCAGGTTCTTATCCTTCTAAGTGCACAATACAGCTTGAAGTTTAAAAAAAGGAAATATCATATGCTACCGTCTTCAAAAAAAGAAATATTTAATTTAGAATTTGAACTCTTAGTTAAATGTTCATCCATTTTTAGACATTGTAGATTCTATTTTACCTCGACAAAATATCTCATAAGAAATTCGAGTACCACGTGGCCAACGTCAAAATCAAATAGCTAATTTAAAATACGACCTCGTAGGTACTCTAAATCCTACCCTATTCTATCTCACCGACTAAGCAGTATATCAGATTTTTGTATCAATTGAGTAATACAATAGTCGTTGACTGATAAAAGTAATATATCAAAATATTACTAAAATACAATTAACAAGTAAAGATGACATTGGAGTAGAACTGATTAGAATAAAAATTCCATAGTTTTTTTTTCAACCTTTACGCTTAATATCGGATATAGCCAGATAGGCAGAGGTGGGAAAATTTTCGAGACAGGTGAATGGAATGGCGGATCTTAACGCTGTGCTTTGTATTATCACCAGATAAAAGAAATGAAAATAATTCACTACTCTGGCATGATAACTGCCCCGAGCTGGAAAGAACCAACAACCGCCGCGTTAATTTGCCTTATCGTTGCGCCACAATCGATTATAATTATATTATATTATATAAATATTATTTATTTTTATAAATGTAAATTTAATATATGTTGTATAAAAAAAACATATGATCTGTTATTGATATAATTGCGTTCAAAAAGGAAATGACGCGGATTGTATACACTTTTGCGAACTCACGGTGAATTAAACGATCTGGAGATAAATGGTCTTGACACGCACTAGGGGACAGATGGACATACAGACCGACGGAGGAGATATAATATAAGGGTTCCGTTTTTTAAGGTAGGGAACCCTAAAAAGGTATTATTCAAAATATATTCTCGCTCTCTTAGAGTTGACAGATGAGCTCAATCATTCTACAATATCATATTGTCCCTTTAACTACGTAAAACAATAAGTTTCACAAAGATACAGTTATTTCAAGTGGCTCAATTCAGTTTCTAAGATTCTATAACAGTTAACATGGGATCGGTGGGGATGGGTCTTTTGCTGATTACAGCACACTATTGGCAGTTTAGTTACTCCAGCTAGTTTTGTTGTTCTCTATACAGGTAAATACTTCAGCCATGCGCGGCTGCAGTGGCAGTTGTACGAGCACAAATTTGAAAATAAAAAAAATATAATTTATACTTAAAAAATGAAATAATATACATTTTACTATTTTTAAAAATAAAGCATTGCAATAACTGATATCTAAAAATGGATCTGTGAAACCCACTTCGCTGTTTAATTGTTGAATTAATAAAACTGTGTAAAAAGTCAAAATCATGTAGTACACGTAGGCAATACTGCTTGTGGTACACTAGTTGAGTATAAATTTTCCTTGATGGTATATGTGCAATGATATATGGTTATAATTCTATATCTTATTACCGTAAAAAACTAACAATAGATCATAAAAGCGTCTAAGCTAATATCACAATATTTACTTTTGTAAATATTGTGTTAGCAAATATGAAAGGATTGACATTGTTCGATATATGGCTTTCTATGCTGTCATACCGTCAATGCCTATTTATCCGAAGAAAAAAAGAAATTCTTAGTGTGGCCGCTTCTACGCATTCATTCTCGCGTTGATATATCAATCACGTTGTCAATGTCGTGGATTTTTAACGTCCATCATCGCGAAAACTAACGGTATTTTCCGCTACTGTGACCCCGGTATTACTAAAATACTATTTAATAAAATCAAAGAATGTGAATTTGAACCACTTCTGATAATTGTACTAAATTAAACTAGATAGTTATGCGTAGCTTAGGTGACAATACATGTTATGGGCGAGCTGGTGTGATGATGGAGTTAGGTACTGTATATTGAAAATCTTCAGAGGTTACTAATAAGCCATTTGAATAAGCCTATTACACAATTTATAGCTTCGTGTACATTATTTAAAAAAGAGGAAACGTGAATTAAGTGAAAAGAGTGAAAGTTGACATTCTATAGACTTATTATTGACTTTCTTTCACCTATTTACACTAAGCGCTCTGCAATGGACATTTTCAAATCTTATAAAGAAATAAAAGTTGGTAAAAAATAAAGGGTTTATTAGGTTTTATAAAAACGCGAGCCGAAGCTAGTATTATAACAACACCCAAATGACTTATCACGTATTCTTCCTTTGTTATTATTTATAACTAAACATGGAGCGCGCACACTACACACAAATATCGCCTGTATTGCCATTGAACGTAAATCTCAATGACTGTACCAATACAAGATAACTAGTTTGATTGCTCAGGCGGGTCTCAATAGAACCAGTTGTAAATTAACATCGAGCCATGGCGGACGCGGAACAAACTCTACGTGAATATCTAAACAAAATATTGGATGAAATAAATTATATACCGCGAGAAACTGATATAAAAGCTATATCGTCTGGTGGTGGAAATTTTACATCGGCCATTTTCCTAGTAAATGTTACTTCGCCAAATAAAGATGAACTCAAATTATTCGCGAAAGTAGCTATTGTGAAGGAGGAAATGAGGAAACGCATGAATGCCGACTGGCTTTTCGACACAGAGAGGTTTGTTTATGGGAAACTGGCAAAAATATACAAGAAATTAGAAGAAAAGATGAATGTCCCTGAAGAACACAGATACACATTCCCAAAATGCTACGGATGCAACGCCGAATATAGTAACGAGATTGTTGTTATGGAGAATTTAACAGAGAAAGGATATAATCCGTATAGTAGATTCTTGTCTATGGACTGGGCTCACGGTAGTAAGGCTGTTGAAAATTTGGCAAAATTTCACGCTTTATCCTTTGCCTTTGCTAAGTATGAGCCAGAAGAGTTTGATAAGTTAACAGCAGACATGCCTTACAAAATTGGCAGAGATGCCAACGAAGAAATAGACGAATCAATGAAAGATATATTTGAGAAGATGGTCAAAAGATCATTGGATGTCATCAAAGACGAACAAAAGGAGTCAGTGGGCAAATTTATTCAAAATAATTTCAATCTGCGGATGTATAACAGAGTTATTGGCAATCCAGTCATTGCCCATGGAGACTACAGGATGAGTAATCTTTTGTTTTGTGAAGTGGTAAGTTTACTTATGTGTAATTTTTTTATTCCTTTTTAACTTATTTATGCAGGGGCCCTTGTGGCGCTGCGAGACAGCGTTAAACGGTAAGCGCAACGGTTGTGATTTCAATTCTCACTCGTATTATTTTATAATCCCTCCTCTGGCTTCAGAAAAACAAAGCGTGACTTTGAATTCTACCATTAAATACGCAATATCTCGAAAATTGTGGAATGCGTGGTAAACAGAGAAAGGATAAAGCGTGAAGCTTAAAAAAACCTTAATTTGGATTCGAATCCTCAATCTACGCGTTTATAATGAGACATTTCAATGCGTCAGCGCCAATAAAACGTTATCACACCTTCGTAACAATTTAATCTAAACATTATAATGATGTTATTAATTTATAAATAAATTGAATTGTTTATCTCTAATTTAAAAGCAAATATAAACTCAACTAATATAATAATATGTATTTGTTTATAATATTTATAAATATATTTAGATTTTTTTAATATTCTAATACGAAATGTTCAACTTTTTTAAATTTAAATTTAATGAATTTACCTACAATTGTCCTATAAAAGTGGTATCATTACTAAAATTAGAAACCTATTGTTAAAAGTTGTAAATTTTTAAGTTAATTCAATCGGAAGCCTACGCGACGTTTGTCAATTGCTATCTCTCCCAGTGAGAATAGTTCTAGTCGAATTAAGATCTCTACGTACATTCTAAAATAAATGAATTTCGTACTAGCGCCCTGCTTGCGGCTTTGGCCGCTTGTACTACATAATTGTTTACTTCTCATCTGAGCTACTTTCGTCCCTTAAAACTTTAGAATTAGAGATTGCGCCAGATAATATAATGATTATAATTAACTGAAATATCATTAAAAAGCAAATTTGACGAGGAGTCTCTTCCACGACTTTATTTATTTATTTGTCACTTATTATTACTGGATAACGAGACTTGAAAGAGTGCCTGTCCACTGTGTCTAACAGTCACTCACGACTTCGAGCCCCCATAACTCCTAAACTAAATACTGTCCAATTTATTGTGCCAATTGTATTGAGTACCTATATAGGTCTAACCTACCATATAAAAAATAATCAAAATCGAAGACCTCTAATTTTTTTTCGCTTCGCGTAGCATGCCCCTTATATCGATTTATGGCCCTCGCGGTGCAGTCAAAAATATATAAACATATAATACATAAATATATAACTTCACCAGTCAAATGAAATTTTATATTTAAAGTTATATTGTCCCCTCTAACTCTGGTTAGTTAAAACGTTTTGTTTGTTTTGACTTTTTCACTACACAGTGTTTTGAATTTGAAATTAGAAAATGGAACTCGATGAAGTGAGCATTAATCTGTACCTGCCTACACTGCTGGGGAGAGGTGAGCCACAGAGCGATGGAGAGCATACCACTAAAAACCTTTGTTAGACGTATGAACGATAAAAATTCAGTAAATTAGTTATGAAATAGCATTGTTCAAATGGTATAAGTCTTTTTGGCTTCACGCTGTATCCCGCATAACGCAAGGTAAGCAGAGGGACCTAGTAACCTAGTGCTAAGACACTTCCCCTTAATTCTCCAGGCTATAGGTGTGGAATGGCAGATAATTAATGGAATTAATGGAAATCGACCCACAACCGTCATCACCATTGTGCCCTGCGCCTTAAAGTAAATATTTGTTCAAATAGACTGCGATCTAATGTTCATATAATTAACCCACTTCAGGTGTACACAATAACATACCGTATCCATATAATAAAAGTGACATAACTCCAAATTTTAGCACGTCATCTAAAATTATACCAAAAAGATAGAAGGCCGTATTGATCAAGGTCAGGTCAGCGGAGCCGCTCGTTTGAATGATGTTGATTATATTTATATTATCTTAATTTCACCACTCATGTAGAAAATAACGCGGCGTTAAGCTCCGTCACTCAACACACCATGTCTGAAAATTTGGAATCGCATATATCATAGAAAACCTACTGTTAAAGCAAACCATTCAACACATTATATTTGATTTTAGGGACATGGCGTATAATTTAGTGTAACTCAACTCCTCAATTTACCTGATCAAGGAAATGAGAAATAATTCTTTCCCCCTGAATAGAAATAGAACCTACAAGCGTTCGCAACGCTTTCATTTTCAAATATGATTACAATATATTTATTTTGTATGTTCTTATCAAAACTAAATAATTGTGATAAGATTTGACCTTAAAATACATTATTATTAAAATAATATCGTTATCATACTTATTACATGTTACAGTATTACTTGTGTTATCATTAAATCTTTATAAAGTATCCTTCTGTTGGGTGGTTTTTCATGTCAAGTACTTAACATTTTATTATTAAAAATTTAAAGCAGTCGTAGCTCATTGATCAACAAAGCATCCAACTGACTGTAACGTGATGCTTGTGAGTTCGATTTCACTCGGGGGATATATTATATTATTAATTATAAATCACCAGCGACTCGCTAGCGGCTTCGCCGGCTTCATCTATTTGATTATTTATTTAATTATCTGAATAGAGTCCGTGTTTTAACTTCTAATATAATATGTATATTTACTGCGCACTTATAGTGACTACGTCATGTTGGCGAGGTTTTGTAATACCTGGGTTACATTATAGTGATTTCCATACAAACTATGCGGATATAAATAAATTGTGAATCAAATATTGTTTATTAATATATTTTATAATACAACGCCGGGCTTTTGCCTTGGTGCCAGAGTGAAGAAATGAAAATATTATCAAACTAGCGACCCTCTTGTGGCTTCGCCCGCTTTAACTACTGGATTATTCATATAATGTATGTTTGCAAAGCACTTAAGATAATGTGAAAATTAATTAAACCCTAATGCAACCCGCATTTTCGTAGTTTCAATAAGATGTGTATAAGAGACAGCTTATGTCACTGCCACGACACCCCTAAAATATTCAGTATAAGCAAAAGACACGTTTCCGAATATAAAATATACAAAATATATAATATAAAATACCACATACGGTACCTACTGACAAAAAAAATATCGCTAACATTTTACTGTTTACATTATGGAGAAACATTTTCTTTTAATTAAGGAAATTTAACACTTCTAGAGGGTTTCATGAAGCGTGGTAATTCTTGGGTTATTTCTACAAATGTCTAATTGCCTTTACTTATGAAATAGACTTTACTTTTTAAAATTAAATATTAACATACAATATAATAAATATTATTATTTTCATTGCCAGATAGAAAAAACAAACTAATGACAATTATAATTTCAGATTGCACTGGCAACAGAGAACTCCATAATCCTTCAAAACTTGGACTTTGCAGCCAGCGGGAGCTACTCGTGCGAAGTATCGCTTGACACACCAATCTACACAAAGGCTTCGGGCGAAAAGCAACTCACTGTTTTTCGTAAGTGTGAATAGGTTTATAATTCAAGAAGAGAAATGTATGAATAAATGTAATATATGGTGGACAGAGACTGCCTAGTGTTCCGACATTCTGTTTCCCAGCTTATGAAATAATTGCATTTTTACGATTTTTTTTTCCTAGCAAAATCAAATAAAGCCCAAAAAANTAAGGATTAATACCATTATGGAAAAATATCCCTCACAATAAAAAATATATTGAAATTACTATTTTTAGACAGAAAAATGATCACTACGCGTTATTCTTAAAAGATACGAATATGCTGTCGCGGACTTTTTTGCAGATCTTATTAAGAGGAACAATACTCCAGTACATTATTTTCATGTATTACTTACCATTAAAGCAGCGCATGCGCGAAAGTGTCTCAACGGGTAGGACTTTATACACATTTATCGTATTTACGTTAATTTACATAAGAATGTACAAATAATCAACTATATATAAACCTTCCCTGAAAAATACTTGACCTAATGGTGAAAACCGCATCAAAATCCGTTGGGTAGTTTAGAAGAAGAAGAGTTAGATAGTTCAGACAGACACGAAAAGCGACTTTGTTTCATAAGATATAGGATAATAGTTACAACACACGTAACCTCGAGTGGGGATCGAACCTAGAATGGTCACGTTACAGGCACAACCTTGTGCCCCTGCGCCGTTACGGCCTCAACTAAGTATAATGATAATCATGTAGAGTTATTATTAATAACATTAAATCTATTATAATAAATTAATTTCTCAAATTAAACCATCTCTTAATTATGTTTATATCTTCTAAAGTATTCGAAGTGAGAAAGATATGTAGTTTACAGGAGATTAAATTATATTTCCCAAGCTCTAATTCTAACAACAATCGCTCTATAAGGACTGCAATTACAATTTATATTAATCGGTGCATATATTAGAATTAGATTGTTCCAATTAAAATTTTAATTGTGCTAGTGTGGCAATAATTGGTAAGTTAATATAACCTTTGTTAACCTTTGAGTTAAATGTATAGTAGACATAAAGAAGTAAATAAATACAAAAGCTAAATACATAAGTATATACCTTTTAATAATACTGTACGTGCTTTGATTATAGTTGACGATAAACAGACGGTACTTGGCAGCTTATTATAAGAATAAGTAAACAATTAACAAACAGAATGCAGAGTTCACAAACATTAGAAATTTTATAAAATAATATACAATCGAATCACGTTTCTATATAAAACATACAGAAAAATCATAAAGCAAAAAAATATATATATATTATAATTGATGACGACTAGCAATAATATACAATAAAGTTAAATTAGAAATGAAAAATATATAATAAAATATAATGATGAACAAAAATGTATTATGAAAAATGGTTATTAATATAGAAAAATATATATATCATCAGCGTTTTCTGGAAAACAATTTCATTAATGGCTGTAAATTGTTATCTTATAGGCTGTATTTATTGTAGTTGTATACGTTTCAATTAAAGAGTCATAAGATAAAAATTTTATACGATCATTACAAACGTTGAGTTTTTAGTTGCTGGTACATGCAG
The DNA here is from genome assembly GCA_013403645.1 of Heliconius nattereri. Taxonomy (NCBI): domain Eukaryota; kingdom Metazoa; phylum Arthropoda; class Insecta; order Lepidoptera; family Nymphalidae; genus Heliconius; species Heliconius nattereri. Next base: position 1,364,444 of record JAAIXI010000246.1, on the reverse strand, counting down.
TTTCCTCCCCGTGACCAAATGAAAGTGATAGATGGCTGCGTTTGACACCTGACACATGACAGATATCTATCTATCTATCTCTCTCTCTTTCTACTTTTATTAGAACCAGTAGTTCCTGAGCGTCATAAGTTATGCTCTGGTTCTACTCGGGTCTGAGAAAGTAACTTTAATAGCAGCATGATATAACAAGAAATATGTAAATTCATATTTTGAATAAAATTATTTGATTTCAATATCAGCCCAAGAAACACTGTTGGCAAAACAAGCTATACAAATTGTTGCCAAATGATTTCGAGAGTCAAGGCCGAACGAATTAGGCAATGTTTTTAATGTCGATCTCTAGTTTCATTTGACCTTCAATCAAGATGTGCGTGTCACCGCGTCTGGTTGAAAACAAAAATAAAATAATTATACTTCTTGTTGATTATCATTAATATATAATGTAGGCATGTAAGAGTACGCACAGGGAACCTAGTGTTAAGTAAGTTGTGTATTGCGTGGCGGAACTTCGCACTTTGTATATCAAAGGCCGGAACTGAAAAAGGGGGAATTTTAATATAATCATTTCCCACAAATGAAGATTGAATGAACAAATTGAATTATTATATTAAACTATCTGTAAGTTCTTAGTCGCCTTGTCTACCACGTCAATTCGCATTTTCAGTCGTACGCTTGTGCCCCTGCACCACGACGTCTTCAAGTCAAATATGTATGTATTTTCTCCGATAATAATAAGAAATCGTTTTCTTTTTCAGGACAATTCTTTAAACACAATCACAGTGGACTATCAAACGGTGCACGCTGGCAACCCAGTGGCTGACCTCTTGTACTTCATCTTCCTGGGCTCAGATGAGGAGTTCAGGAAGGAGCACTTCAATGAACTACTTGACCACTATTACAAGAATTTAGAACAAGCGCTGGAAAGGTTGTCTATAGATGCCGTTGAAGTTTATCCAAGAAACAAATTCGACGACGACGTCAAAGAGGTAAGTTTATGAATGATTTGAATGCATGTCTCCAAACTGAAAAATGTTAATAAGTGTTTAATTACAACTAAAGTAGTATCATAATTATATTAAGCTTTAAGCAGCTTTAAGCTCTTTCCCGCATAGAAGGGTGAGTAGAAGAAATCCAATGTTAAAATACTTCGTTTCTCCCACACTAGCCAATTTTCAAGACTTTGCATATTGAATGGCGGATCTCAACGCCGCGCTTTGTCCTCTTAACACATCAAGGAAATGAAGATAATATATTCCCCGAATGGGAATCGATTATCTACCACGATGCCTGCCACGATGCCTGTATTATATAATTTAGATTATATGTTACATTATATTTACAGTTACTCACATATGGCTTAATACTCGGCGTAGCGGTTCTCCCCATAGTGACGGTGGAAGCGGAGTTAGCACCCAAAATGGACCAAGAAATACAAGTGGAAGCCTTTGTATTTAAAGCTAATGAGTTATACGCTAAAAGATTTAGCGGCATAGTAAATGATTGTTTCGCTTGGGGAGTCGTTTAACATCTATATTGAGGATTAGCTGTGCCTGCGACTTCGACTGCGTGGAACAGTACATATGAAGAATTACATGATAGATAGATGTGAAATTCATTGAAACATAGCCCACGATTTTCTTACTTCTTTAATTTTAAAATCTAAGAACTGTATTCTTTTAATTTATCATATTTTAAGGACATTGAAAGCCAAAGTTAAGCAAAAGAAATTAATTAAGCAACATCGTTAATTTTAGCATTTTTTTAATAAAATGTTTTGTACTTTGTATATTATTCTGTAAATGCAAGGTTTTAAAAAGACATCAAATATTTAATGTTTTCATTTTTTCGCTTTGGTAACAGGGCGTGACTCAACACGCATGCTTCTAGAATTCGGCGAAAAGTGGGAAACGAAAATGCCTTCCCATTAGGTTCCCTCTGACTACCCTGCTTTGTGTGGGATACAGCGTGAAGCACTGTCACCAACATAATCTTAATTAACGTTTCTTGGTGCGGGTGGTAATTATTAAATTTAAGATTAAGAGTGAAAATAAAAAAATATAACGACTAAACAAATGGCTTTTCAATTATAAATACCTACTATTATCATTACTGATTTAGTGTTCCCTTTGTAATGCACTTTGTAAAAGTAAAATATACAAAAAATATATCAAATTATTGTCACCCGATAAACCTATCTCTAACAGAGACTTTTTTCAGTCTATCTATAGGTATGGGAGGAAATAAGCTTTTTGATAAGAGCATCTGATCTGACTTAAGTGCAAGGGTACTCATTCATACATAAATAGATGCATACACAATATAAGTACATATAAAAATACATACAACTATATAAGTAAACTGGAATATTCTTTTAATTGTGAACACAAAAAGCAATACTAATATATTTATTTATTTATATATACTTTATTGCACAAAATTACAAAAAAACAATGTACAAAAGGCGGGCTTAAGGCTAAAAGCATTCTCTCCCAGCCAACCTTGTCATGAGGGATAATAAGTATGCAGGTGTGCAGAAGTAAAATATATATACATAAAGTAAAATATACATACATATACATACAATAAATATATAAATATACATATAATAAATCGTTAAATAGTTATACATATAATATATAATTATAATAAAATATTACGCATATTCTAAATAAAAGAAATAAATAAAATATAATAAAATAGCATACCATATATACTCCAATATATACAATTAATTAAATAGATGAATATTATATATTTATGTTATTTTAAAAAAAAATACTCTTTTACCCGGCGCTTGAATACCTCACGAGAGGGAGCTTTTCTTATGGGCTCGGGTAGCTCATTCCATAGCCTGACTCCGGCGGCTGCAAAGGAGGTGCATGTTTGTCAAGCAATTCAGTTATGTTTGAGATCAACATTTCAACTTTCTCATCGATCGAACACAACGCTTCGATCGCCGACCAGTCAATGCATTTCTCATGATGAAGGTTGTTGAAACTTCTAATTGAAAGAGTTTTCGGTTTTGGCTTAGGTGATTTCACTTTTAACGACGCAAAAACAAGGTCATGGAAAAAGAGAAAAACCTGGAGCAGAAAATTGACTAAATTTGGAGACAAGATCAGAATTTGATGTGATTATTAGGTGAAGCAGTGTATCAACATTGTTGGTGTGGTGAGTAGGGTTCAGTGGTAATAAATTTAAATTAAGTGACTCTAACATGCAGTTAAGTTTTCTCGCTCGAAAATCATTTCGCAAGAGACACGTGTGAGGTGATTTTACACCTAAAATTATAAGATGGGAGTAGTTAGCTAAAAGATCTTCGAAAAGAATCTCTAAGTTATTGAAATAATTACTATTAGGTGGGCAGTACACATCCCCAAGGGCAGACTTTACTCCTAGGTTTATTACGATAAATTCTAAGCACGATTCAGGTGAAGGAGTCGATTGACAGATGATTTTATACGAAATGTGACTTTTTAAGTATATGGCAACCCCACCGCCGACCCTTTGTAGACGATCGTTTCTTATTAGTATGTGGTCCGGGACAGAGAAGCAAGTATATTATAGTGAAGGTTTTAGCCAAGATTCGGAGATCAAGACGGCATGGATGTTAGGTTGATTGAAAGTGGTATAAAATTCGGAAAAGTGAGCAGGGATGCTCTGCACATTAATGTGACGGAAATTAAAGTTTTTTTAAATATATATATATATACAAATTTTTTGAAAAATATAAATTTAAATAAATTACAATAAATAAATAAATAAATTACAATACTAATAATCTAATAACTAAAAAATATATGCGATAAAACAAAAATAAATTAATTGTAAAGCGAATATGAAATAAACACACACATGACCGGATGGCTTGAGGAAATAAAAAGAAAATATATGTATAAAACCAAATGATTATATCATATAATTAAATAATAAAAATTTAGAACATTACTTACATAGATTATACAGGAAATTAAAATGGGTACCCATGAATAAATAACTAGTGGACCCGGACGCGGCTACGCCTGCTTGAAGTATAAGAATATTTATTAAATATATTTATGATATTATTTTCAGTTTTCCATAGAATTGGTAAGAAAATATAAGCCTAAATAATCAATAAGAATAATAAGTAGAGACATATTATTAGAAAAAATATCTGAGTTATTGAAATAAACCAACAAAAGAAGTAAAGTTAACTGTAAGAAAATTCTTAATATTAGAAAAAGTACCTAAAGTTTTCCGTGCGTACATACTCGTAGATATCGACTGTATGAAATAAGTAAACATTTTTCTATATTAAATAGGTTAATTTTTGCGAGCAATATCAAATAAAATAAGAAGAGAACCAAAGTAACAGTTTAAATAAATTATAAACAGCAAATCCATACCTATATTATAAATTCGAAAGTAACTCTGTCTGTCTGTCTGTCTGTCTGTCTGTCTGTCTGTCTGTCTGTCTTTTACGCAATCAGTCTGTCTGTCTGTCTGTCTGTCTGTCTGTCTGTCTGTCTGTCTGTCTGTCTGTCTGTCTGTCTGTCTGTCTGTCTGTCTGTCTGTCTGTCTGTCTGTCTGTCTGTCTGTCTGTCTGTCTGTCTGTCTGTCTGTCTGTCTGTCTGTCTGTCTGTCTGTCTGTCTGTCTGTCTGNTTAGAAAACGTCACCCAAAATAAGTTTGCTTAACGCATACATGGCGCGCGCCGACTCAACCTTATGAGACACAAAAACAATATTCTCCAAAAATATTGTCCCTTAAATATTGTTTAAAAAAGTCCGCGTTGATATATACTATAGATATAGATTTGTATACATTAAATAATTTGTAAAATAAATATAATAGTCACTTTTAGCATTTCATCTAGATGGAAATTATACGTAAGATTGTTTACTGTATAACAATTTAATAAATAATTAAGGAGATATCAGTGATTCGGAATGACCTAGCCTACGAGTGGTAGGTATAGTATGGACGACGCGAACGGGCAGATGACTTTGATGGTTTTGTAATTTTTTTTTAACATTTGGGATTTTATTTAATATTGTTCGCAAAAATTATTAATTATTTAATATAGAAAAATGTTTGGTACGCGCGCACGGCAAACTTTAGGTACTTTTTCTAATATTAAAAATTTCCTTTAGTTACTTTTTCTTCTTTTGTTTGTTCATTTCGGTTACTCAGATATTTTATCTAATAATAAATCTCCACTTATTATTCTTTTTAAACTTATTTCAATTATTTAGGCTTATATTTTTTTACAAATTCTATTGAAAACCGAACAAAATTTCATAAATATATTTAATACATAGTCGCATAGTTCAAGCGGGCGTAGCCGCGTCCGGGCCTACTAGTAATTACATAGATATTAACAATAGTACGAAAATGTATGAAAATTTACAAAACCGTCAACATCATCTGCCCGTTCGCGTAGGTCATACTATGTCGCCCGAAGGCAATCAATAATTGTTTAAAAATTGTCGCCCTTAATTATTGATTAGATTATACAGTAAACTATAATTTCAATCTAGATAAAATGCTAAAAGTGACTTTTATATTTATTTTTATAAGGAATTCATCCATCAAAATATAAGTTTATTTTGGGTGACGTTTTATTAAAACAACAAACAAACTTTGCAAACCGTTGCTTAGCAACGACGGTTGTTGTTAACATGGCAGAATAAATTGCTTGTCAAATTAGAAAGTTTTTAATTTATTAGTACATGTGTGTAATGTAATGTTATATAGCCTATAGCACTTCTGAAGAATGCAGCTTTCATACAAAACAAAAACATAGTAAATCGGACTAGTATATCCAGATCTTAGCGTTCAAACAAACAAACAAACAGACTCTTCCGCTTTATTATATTATAAGTAAAGAAGTAAAGAAAAATCTGGAAGGAGAAAAAAAATGTAAGTAAAAAATTTATTAAATTCATATAAACTTGAAATCTGCTTTTTACATCATCGTTAATATGCCTGGTTCAACAGCAAGGCTATGAATTATGATTTTTCTCCTCGGACACTGGGACACAGGCATTTACTCTAGGCTATTTGGCGACTGTCAACCAGTACGGAAGATTTTTATGTATTCTTCTTTCCTAATATTAATAATTATGATGATTTTGAGGGCATGAGGACTTTGCATTTTTAACGAAAATTGTGGATGTGTATTATACTTATATTATTAGTATTTTATACTTAAAATAAAGAATTAGTGCAGAAACAAAAAAAATTACGACAGTTTATTAGACATATTTTTAAATAGCATGCGCTACTTTATATGTTGAATCGAAGGTAAAATCAAAATTGAATTGATTATTATCTTTTTTCAATCATCTTCTATTATTTAATTAACCTAATATTAGGAATCTATGATCATATTTTTTGGTTAGAAGATATTGTTTCCGGCTCTTCTCAGCAGAACCACCGAGCCAGTCTACCACTGGCATTAACATATTAGCTTCATTCGACTATTTGAAAATTTGTCAGAATGAAGTATAAGCTTGATAAAAACCGGTCAAGTGCAAGTAGGACTCGCCCACCGATGTTTCAGTATCCGTTCCGTACAATTGATACAACTTGACAAATTTAAAGTTTGCAGGTGTGAGAAACTCATTTTTTATAAAATTAAGTATAATCATAAGTGTGTGATGATTTTATTCTATGAAATACCTATGAGTTTTTACTACTTGGATTTTCTTATTTATTTATAAATTAATTTCATTTCGCAGGGGCATATAAAATTTGTATAGTTAGGTAGGTACAAATTTTATCATTAATAAAGCCATTTTATGTATTTATATATTTATTTATATCTACATTTCAGTATAAGACAAGTAGATCAAGGGAGTGGTCGTTTGCACTCTTTGCACAAATAAAAATAAGATACAGTATGCTTATCATACTTTTATTTATTTAGAGGCCATCGTGGCCCGGTGACACAGTCAGGCGCCGCAACAGTTCTGGGTTCAGCTTCTTCTCCAAAAGAATTGTTTTCATCTTCGTTCTCTGGTAACGAGACAAAAGGTGGGGCTAAAATTAACCACTGCCATTTAACAACAACAACTGCGATGTCTTAACTCTAGGTTCACTTTCCTTCTAAATTAAAGTTAAAAAATGAAATCTTAATAATCTCAATATTATTTCTATAATAATTTATAGGAAGGAATATTCAGATCACAAAATGAATCACTTCAATCACACAGTCATACACAGAGGTACCTGTGTTACTAAATTCATCAGGCACTTAAACCATACACTGGAAACAACACCGGACCTAGAGAGACGCCTTGAAGAATACGTCAACGAAACTATATGAGAAAAATACAAAATAGAAACGAAATTAACTGAACGTAATTGGTAGCTTTTACGACATTATCATTTGCAAAGGTGATAATAAAAAGGTAAAGGTAATCCTATCCTATCCTATCCTATCCTATCCTATATCTTATGAAACTAAGTCGCATTTCGCGTCTGTCTGGCCTTTCTAACTCTTCTTCTTCTAAACCACCCAACGGATTTTGATGCGGTTTTTACCATTATGTCGAGTGTTTCTCAGGGAAGGTTTATATATAGTTTATTATTTGTATATTCTTATGTGAATTAACATAAATAAGATAAATGTGTATAAAGTCCTACCCGTTGATACACTTTCGCGCATGCGCTGCTTTAATGGTAAATACTACATGAAAATAATGTACTGGAGTATTGTTCCTCTTAATAAGATCTACAAAAAAGTCAGTGACGGCATATTCGTATCTTCTAAGGATAACGTGTAGTGATCATATTTCTGTCTAAAAGTAGTAATTTCAATATATTTTTTATTGTGAGGGATATTTTTCCATAATGGTATTAATCCTTATCCTTTAAAATACTTTATTAATTTTCTACGTTAAGCGAAGATAAAATTTGCTTTTTACACTATTTCGAAATTGCGAATAGTTTTAGAGGAAAACGCATTTAATTGTTGACACATCCCGCCGTTGACACTTCAGCTATGTTTCACTTATCCCTTACTATCAGCCTTTTTAATGTAGATAAAATCTGTCTTTTACTGTTTTTCATTTTAATAAGTACTTTAGAAGTTGTTACAATATCAAAAAATCCTTGCTGCGAAACGGCTCGCCACTCGCCATGCGTCCCTCCGCGCCCCGCGACGTTTTGCTTATACAAGCGCGTCCGCCGCGCCCGCCTGCTTCACACGCATCGGTGGTTCAGTGGTAGAATGCTCTCCTGCCAAGCGCGCGGCCCGGGTTCGATTCCCAGCCGATGCATTCTATTTAATTTTCCTCACAGGAAGCCACGTAGTGCTTGCTTTTCATCAGGGACAGAATACCCCCTTCAGTATTAACCACAATGTCGAAAAAAAACCCGCCTGCATTTATAGGAACGAAGATTTAGATGCGTTTGCACGTATTAGATAATTGGAGTTGAATGTATTATTTCAGCGCGATATATTTGGTTTCATATTTGTTGTAGTAGTTATTAGTAGGTAGGCTTTTGTTTATAATTCCTTCCGTTAAAAATAGTCATTTAACTATCTAAAAATAGTCATTTAAATATATTTTAATAAGTACTTGAAAAGATCAGTAGCACAGATTTAAAATTACGGTACCTACTAAAAAATCCTTGCTGTGTAAAACAATTGGGAAATCCTTATTGAAACTACGAAAATGCGGGTTGCATTATGGTTCAATTACATTATCTTAAGTGCTTTGCAAACATACATTATATCAATAATCCAGTAGTTAAAGCAGGCGAAGCCGCAAGAGGGTCAGCCCTTGTGTCAACTGTGTGTTGTTCTGATTATACTTAGCGCTGTATTTAAATTAGAATGTAAGTAGTAATATTCTTATATGTTTAAGCTTACAAGAGCAAGGTAGGCAGAGACAATCTAGAGTCAAGAGTTTCCGTCTGCCTTTTCGGCGATATTCAATTCTGCTTCTTACATTTTTTCTATTTATTCATATTTTATTAGGCAAATTTCTATTTAATTTGCCCCTCTAATAAAGAATCGAACCTATGCCTATGCATATGCATCAAAAACGCACGCACAAACATACCAATATTTTAAAGACCATTTGGATTATTTTGGATTCTGTCACATTGATACATGCCTCCCACAACAATCAGTTACAATTTTATTTTATATATAGATATAGATTAGCATTCTATATAACATTTTACACTATACCCTGGGAATGGGAATAAAACACACAACAGTCGCATAGTGTTAGGCACATATAGCTCACTAAAACGAAACTTTGGGCGACCACCAGTTTCTCATACATTTTCTTTCATTTCAGCTGTTTACCGGGGTATAGTGGAGTGGCGAGGATTCTCATGGATGGGCAGAGTGTCATATAGCGCGTTTTTACTGCACACTATATTCCAAAGGACTTATATAGGAAGTCAAACTACGACTTTAATTATGTCGAATTATAATTTGGTAAGTTGTGATTTCAATATTCCGAGTACTAATCTAACTTTCATATCACAGTCAAAATTTGAGATTTTTTTTTTTTATGGTAAAAGGACAAGGCAAACGAGCGTTCGGGTCACCTGATGGTGGTCACCGCCGCCCACGACCACGTGCAACACCAGAATTGAATTATAAACGACAAAATATTATTTTTTTAGCGTTCCTCGAAGATAAAATCCATGAAACATTTTAACTCAATAGGCGTGTCGGTCTTTCCTTTCATTTTTATGTGGAGCTTGGCTCTGGCTTCTAGTCGAAGCGCCCGTCGCTGGACTCACAAAATCATTATTGACTAAGAAAAAAGAATAGTTGTAATTGTTTTTTTTTTCAGGTTTATAGTTTTACTGCAACATTATAGTAATAAATAATAATATAAGATGAAATTGAAATCAAAAAAAGAATTTATTAATAAAGAACAATATGAAAAATACAAAATTATGGGAACGCCCCGCCTACGATAATTATTATTCGAGGTGAAGTGTCTCAATGTGAATGGAGTGTCTTAATACTAACTTTCCAGGTTCCACCTGCTTACACTTCGCTACACAGCTTATGTGCGGGATACAACGTGAAGTTAAAAATATATATATATTAAACTAAATCTGATCAAGCATCAATAAAACATCATATCAGAAATATCTTTTAATTATAATTTGTATTTGTAAAAATATGTACTAATTATTTATGGTTAGTACATATAAAAAAATTATATTAACCATAAATAAAAAAAACGAAAATTTCCAATAATTGACATTTATTTATTGGAAATTTTATTTTTGTGGACTGGGACATATAGGTTGCCTAATACAAGTTATCAATAAAATAAAACTGAAAATAATTTTATTACATTTATTGTTATTTAATATTCTTAAAAGAAAATATTCTAAAGACTCATAAGCTGTAATTTAGTCTAGGGTTATTTAGAGAATTGTAATCTATTCCATTATATATTTTTATTGTTACAAATGTAAAAGTAATAAAATCAAAAAAACTAAAAATAGATCAAAATAATTTTATTGAATTCGAAAACAATTTATGTTGTGAATGTCTCCGAGTAAGGAATTAAGTTACGCGAACGCCTCTGAATATTATATGAATTTATAACCATATCTTTCAATCATATTACACAATTAAATACATATATTTCTTGACTATGAATAGAATTAGACTTCGCTATAATTCCTTATTTAAGTACAATATCATTTATAAGACAAACAACTTATTTAATATATTTTTGTAGGTTTATGATAAATAAGAGTAAATTTAAATTTTTTACACGTTTTTCTTCTTCATGGGGCTTCTTTTCATGTACATTTTGAATAATTGGCTTGCAGGTGCCTCTACCAGCAGGTGTAGAACGAAAGCCAATGCGTAACAAATAAGCACCACTCCAACGAATACGAAGAACTGTAAAATATTCTTTTTTAGCTTCATGACACTTGGGAACCTACAGTTAACCCACTTCGTTCCTCACTTTCCACCGTATTCTTCACGCATTCTTGAGGGGTGTTGAGTGACGGAACTCAACGCAGCGCTCGTTAACGAAGCGAGGCAATGAAAATATTAAATATTTCATTCTGCTGAATGGAAGTTGAACTCGTCGCGTTACAGTCGCAAGCGTATTCACCTGCGGCACTACTGACTCGTAAAGAAATATATTAATATATATTTTTTTAATAACATTTTTAATATTTTGTAGGCAATGGAGGAAAACTTTCAGACTATAGAGATAAAAAATATTTCATGTAATATAATATATTTATAATATTTCACCCGTAATTTCTCTACTCAATCTCGTTTTCTACGGAAAAACAAACTTTTGTAGTATTTATTTAGATTCATGGACAGATAAAATGTATGCCGAACCCTTTATAGTACAGTTTATAGCTTGCCCCGCGTTATAGAGAGAACTCAGTGTTAAAACACTCCGCGTAATCTCCTTTTCCTACGCCCAATTTTTGAATCATTCAAGCTTAACACTTTGTTTACCAAAACAAAATTTATTTATTCTAAAAGTAATCTAGGCAAAATCACTTAACAAAAAATATATATTACCAAATTCAGAAACGAAACAGGTACCAGACGAGTCCTCGAAGCCATCATAAAGTTATAAACGTCAATATTAAGTAAGAACACTCCGTACGACAGTTTCGCCATTATTTCAAAGCCGCGCCATTCAAGCAACGCTCGGGATAAACCTGTCAGTTAATATATTTTTTTAATATATATATTTTCTACAGAAAAACAATGTTTCTCTATCGTTTTTTCAGCTTTATGTTGCATCCCTCGCATAGCAGAGTAGACTGAAAGTGCCTGGGATAGAGTATTATGATACTCCATTCCTATTTGAGACACTTCCGTTCCTCACTTTCCGCCGAATTCTAAAGGCATTGCGTGTAAAGCGACGGAACTAAACACCGCGCATTGTCCCGTTACTAAAAACAGAATCGAACAAAATCTATATAAATATTTAAAATTAGAATTGTTATTTCATGATTCAAGACACACGTTCTAAGTGTGCTTAGGTGATTCTGACCGCAGGCACAGTGGGGTAGGCTACATTGACTGAAAACAAGTTCCGCCCCTTAAAACGCAATATCTTGAAAAATGGGGAACAGAGTGTATTAATACTAGGTTCCCTCTGTCGACTCCGCTACGAGCTACAGCGTGAACCTAATAAAAGTAGGTAAAAATTTCAATATTATAGGTTCAATTCAATTCAAAATAAAAAAACGAATTACCGTTAAACTTAAATATAATCCCCAAAGTCCACACACCCATTATGAGTCCAATCACGACTCTATGTGACGCTGCAAATATTAAGGAAACCAAAGTGTTGTGGGGGTATTCAAGGAAAAGTCCCAACGTTTGAAAAACACCGAGCAGCAAAGCAATGTTGAACCAGCAAATAATATTGCCGAGCTGGAAGAAAGAAATCGAGAAATTAAATATGATTAATGAAATGACTAAGGCCCGTCGTGACACCACGAAAAGAGAGTTTCTTCGAGTGGGGATTGAACCCACAACCGTCGCGAACAGTTGCTCCGAGTGGTAATCGAAATAAATAATCAAAAATAAAAATTGTTTAATAACACATAATATCCATACACAGGTTAACAAGCTTAAAAGATTAGTAGAAATGAGAATATCTTAAAATACGAATATTAATAGTACCTTGAAATTACGAAGATCTATTTTCCTCTGTCTCAAGTAATACCCAAGGTAAGCGCTACCCATACCCAGGATGAAGCACGGCAGGTTGTTTTCTACTAGCACATGGTACTTATGGAAATTCAAATCTTTCATTGTACGCAGGGCCCTGTAAAAGTTATTTTAATTAAAAAAACCATTCACACTTTTTCTTTTTTTTTATATGAATTTATATTATATATAAAAAATATATATATATTGTTTTTGACATATATTATACCGTAGCATAGTAAACAATAAAAGCTCCTGCGGTTTGCGAGGCTTTACTAAAACGATTTTTTTGCATTACATTTTTTTGTAGCTTTTTCTTATAACCACTTACACAAATGCAAAACTCAGCTTAGGCCGAAAGAAGCTGGCGTTGACTGTTAAGATACTCGTTTTGCTTTTTCTGGAGATCGTATCCCACACTACCCACGTTTTTCCATTGTGCCACAACGGGCTTAATAACTTAACTAATTAAACTTAGCTAGTTAGCTTGGATAATTTTTAAATAATACATACTCAGGACTGTACACAGCGACTCCCTCTATGTCATGTTGTAAAATGTGATAAATAGGACTCAGAACGCCAATGGCTAGCAACAAGAGTAGGGTAGCACATTTAGTCTTCCAGCTCCGGTTACGGATCATGAAGTGGACTATGAGACCGATGATGAATAACTGTATGTCTACTGCAAGATGCCTAAAATTATAGATAGTAAAGCATAACAAAAGTAATAAAACAAAAAAACTGATCGTTTTAAGAGAAGAGTATCTTTTCAAAATATAACTGTAGTATATCTTTAGTCGTTTATCCATCCCTCCATACCTATATTATAAATTCGAAAGTAACTCTGTCTGTCTGTCTGTCTGTCTTTTAGGCAATCAGGCCCAAACCGCTCATTTAATTGTGATAAAATACTCATATAGAGATACTTGAGGCTCTCGGGGTGAACATAGGATACTTTTTTTTCTCATATTTGTAATATTTTCGATATATACCAATATATTAAAATACTTATTAATTCGACATGCAATTTATTCCGCCATGTTTATGACAATCGCCATTGCTAAGCAACGATTTGCAAAGTCTGTTGTTAGAAAACGTCACCCAAAATAAGCTAACAAAACACACACACACACACATATATATATATATGTGTGTGTGTGTGTGTGTGTGTGTATGTATGTATGTATGTATGTGTATATTCATTATTATTTTATTACTGTATTTTATTTAATCTAATTGTGCACTACAACGTTATTCCCATTTCTTTATTTTTAGTCCTTTATTTTACAAGGGTTACCTGGAAGAGATTGCTTGAAGCAATAAGGCCGCCTTTGCATACATTTTGTAAAAATATAGTGTTTCTTTTTTTCTGTTATATGTATTTTTGTGTGCAATAAATTTTTTTCTATTCTATTCTATTCTGATATTTACCTAGGTAGAAATGCTTGGATAGCGATATATATGAAACAAACTACTAAATCGATTTTGACGAGACTTGAACTGTATCTATCCAATTCCAACTTCATATACATCCTAAATTAATAACGTCCTTTGCCTTTGGGAGTTGTGTAAAAGTACTTTTAAAAAAATAAGCCTTATTAAAAAAGAAAATGAAAATAGCCCACAACCATTGTATTTAAATCAAACTCACAACCAATGTTTTTAAAGTCAGAGGCTGCACAAAAACCACGATCCGTTTTCCGAACCGAGCCAATCAATTCCGAGATTGATTCCGAACCGTTCCGTTCCATTCCGAACCGTATCTTATATACATTCAATAATTCAATATTACTTATAAAGGTATATTAAATTAAAAATATTTTTCTAATATAAACCATACCACGTTTGAAGTACACAAAATTTGTCATTCTGTATAAGATTGTTGAAATAGAATAAATGGGCCCAGTAATAGTCCCTGCACTGCGCGGTGACACCGTTGGTGACGAAGTACTTCCACAGCGGCCCGGACCCCATGTGACGCAGCCAAGTGGCTATGAATGCTATCACAAAGGCTAAGGGGACGGTTAATCTGGAAAATTGAAAATATTATAATTATTTCTTTTTTCAACTATTTTTTGCCAATTTTTCCAGACATTACGTGTTAAGTGGAGGAACTGGTACGCAGTGCATTTTCACCAGAGCGATAAAACAAAAATATACTTCTCATTTAAAATCAAACCCATATCTTTCCCATTTACAGTCAAAAAAGAAAGAAAATATTAAACACTTACTTCCACCATCTGCGAAGGAGTATTAACGGTATATCCTTCCAAGATATTTTATTCTTTTCCGAAGAGATTTGCAAATAGTATATCATAAAGAATCCGCTCATGAAAAAGAACAACTGAACTAAACTCGTGGAACTAAAGATTAATCGAAATTTACTATCGTATGCCTGCAAAAGAGAGAAACAATTTGTTGTTAACATTTTTAAAGTATTATTCCACACTAAGGATAGAAAAATACTTATTTAGAAATCGTATAAAAATTTGAACGTAGCGGCATTCAATTCCCCGCCTCCTGGAAACCGTCCAGGCGCTCTGACCACCAACGTATGGTAGTGGTTAAGAGTGACTCAACGCTGCGGTAAATAGACTGAAGTGTTTAGTGGCAAAACTCAACGCCGAGCTTTGCCTCGACACAAGTAAAATATTTCTCTATATTACTATCTATCTATCTACTAACTCAAATAGCACAGGGTAGACGGGGAATACCTCACTTTAATATAGTTCATTTCCCGCGCGCCATTCATTAATAAATCTTACTTTACTTCTTTGTATACATATATTAAACAACAGTTTTCGAGAAAATAATATATTAAATGCCTTACCTTTTCAAAACTGTGAGGATCGCTAACAAATCCAGTTAAAGTGAAAATTGAGTGTCCAAATACTACTAAAATATGGCAGATTGTCCTGAAAATATAGAGGAACTCAGAACAAATTGTTTCGTCAATTCTTCGACAATATAAAGATGATGACATGACATTGCATATTCCCCACTTAGCGGAATCGAACCCACACAGATCCTAAGTGTAAGTAGAGCCAATTAAATCCTAAACTTATTTATTTTTCAACTTCACCTAGCTATTTAGGTAGAGCCCTTAAAACTCTCCCCTCCCCACTCCACACTACAATTAAACCCACAACCTGTCGCGTTTACTGTCACACAACCAACTGGACTGCCCAACCTAGTCAATCGAACTTACCTGACTCCATAGAGCCCTTTTAATTCAAGAAGTCTTTCATCCACATCCGGCTCACGACTCAACATCTCAGTGTTGCGGAACACAGAAAAGCACAGTAGCACATTATTTTTTTTGTTTTCTGAAAATACATCATAAAATGTTATTAAAATGTATATTACCTTATTTAATATTAATAAAATTTATGGATGTATTATTTTAACTTGATCGAAAATTGAAATAAATGTAATTAAAGTAGTTACAAAATTATCCTTATTATTAAAATAATTTAAATGTAAAAATTGTGTTTTTTTTTCATTCGGTTCACACAGCGCCTTACCTTCGAGAATTGACGTTATAGGTGGTAAAATTTTTACGTTTTATATTGTTACCAAAGATAGGAAGTAAAAAAATGCATTCCCCCGAGTGGGACGATTCTCCGAAACTTGATAGCTTCACGCTGTATCCAGCACAGAGCAGGGTAAGCAAAGGGAAAATGGGAACCCAGTGTCAAGACACTCCGTTCCCTAAGCATTACCGTTTCCCATTTTTCGCCAAACTCTGTATACACAGCGTGTTCATTCGAAATGAAAGTCAACGCTTCGTCTCATCTCTCGGGGCAAAGAAATGAAATATGAACTATTTTATTACTCCGAACGGTAATCGAATCCACTACTAACGCGTTTACAGTCGCAATCTTGTGGCCCTGCTCTACGACGACCTTATGTTTCTTCCGTTTTACAAAATATCTAGATAATATCTAGATTCCGTAATCACCATGAAGGTCTTAATACGTGGTTGATGGTTACATTACATTAAAATTTAAATCAAATTTATTACCAACTATTCATTTGCATACGTTTTTTTTTTGATTCCATATATCAAAAGAAAATTCTAGATTTTCATAGTAAATGTATATTTTTTGTTCGTCTGTCGGTTTTTTCCGTCGGTCCATCTGTTTTTTTTGTTTTCAATAGGATCGTAAAAACGTCACTATTAATAATTGTTTTTTTTTTGTAGTTTAAATAACTATTATTTTAGATCTATGCAAAAAAGGAGGAGAGACAAGATACTGAACCAATTCAAATCAATGTTCAGGAGAAAATGAAAATAGTTGAAATATAATAATTATTCCTCGTGGTTATGAAACTCTCAATAATCGCGATTACATTAAGTCTCAACTTTAGTAGTTCTCTTTATCGATTTATTAAATTATTTAGGCACAAATATGAGACGTAGTTCGATCCTCTGTTGAGGAATTAAAAGATATTTTCATATCTTTGCTCTAGTGTCGAGGCAAAGCGAGGCAAAGCGTCTAGAATCCAACGGAGTAACTTAACACTAGGTTGCCTCTGCCTACGCTGCTGTATATACAGTGTAAAGCTTATATATAAGTATTGAAAAATCCCACCTGTACTATTTTTTACAATATTGGTTCCACGGTTATATCGTAAGTCATAGTAACTACCACATACAATAAAAACCAGTAAAATTGTAAATAATATTGCCACTGTATAGTCCAAAAGATCGATATCCACTTGCGCTTCTCCCGCTTCGTNGAAAATAAATAAATTATAAGCAAAAAATCATTTTTAGAAAAAGCTTTTATTTAAACGCTTTAAAAAGAAGAAAATAAAATTTGTATTTTAAATTTTAACTATCAACTCATAACCTCATTGTACACAATTTATATGATCATAAAAGCTTGTCGCGTAAATCAATATTTAATTAAATTGAAACTTTAAAAATTTAAACTTAGCAGATTTTACATAATTAAATCAGCACTAGTTTAGTTACACAAGTAAATCGCGCGACAAGCTTTTATGATTATATAAATTGTGTACAATGATGTTATGAGTTGATAGTTAAAATATAAAAGACAAATTTTATTTTCTCCTTTTTAAAGCGTTTAAATAAAAGCTTTCTCTAAAAATGATTTTTTGCTTTTAATTTATTTTTAGTTTAAATAACTATTATTTTAGATATATACAAAAAAGGAGAAGAGACAAGATACTGAACCAATTCAAATCAATGTTCAGGAGAAAATGAAAATGGTTGAAATATAATAATTGTTCCTCGTGTTTATGAAACTCTCAATAACCGCGATTACATTAAGTCTCAACTTTAGTAGTTCTCTTTATCGATTTATTAGATTATTTAGGCACAAATATGAGACGTGGTTCGATCCTCTGTTGAGGAAATGGACCTATTTAAATTTATAATATTTTCATATCTTTGCTCTAGTGCCGAGGCAAAGCGAGGCAAAGTGTCCAGAATCCAACGGAGTAACTTAACACTAGGTTGCCTCTGCCTACGCTGCTGTATATACAGAGTAAAGCTTATATATAAGTATTGAAAAATCCCACCTGTACTATTTTTTACAATATTGGATTCACGGTTATATCGTAAGTCATAGTAACTACCACATACAATAAAAACCAGTAAAATTGTAAATAATATAGCCACTGTATAGTCCAAAAGATCGATATCCACTTGCGCTTCTCCCGCTTCGTCACAGTTCAGCCTGTATATGCGTGTACTCAAGCCATATTTACTATTCATCATTTCGTTAAGGCATCCCTCGAGAATGGTTTTTAGATCCTCTTTTATATTTAATTTGGATTTTTGTATGTATTTATGGCAAGTTTTTGTAACACATATCCCTCTTTCAATAGTAGAATAATTGAAATGCTTGAATCCGTGCTCGGAATACTCCTGCAATAAATAAAAAGTTGGTATAGCTATATGAAAAATCTTAAAAATTAAAAAATATTTTTTGATAGATCTTCTTTAGAAGGATTTAAAGGATCTTCTAAAAAAGCCTTTAATTAACCGTTAATATCTGTTTTTATCTATACTTATAATTTTAAATATTTTTGCTTATCTGATTGGTTAAGCAAAATGCGTCAAAATGAGTAGAACAGACTGACATATAAATTTTCTATTCTATTCATTAAGAACGTTAAGAAAATGTTAAAAAATATATTTATTAAATCTTTATAGCATCACGTTTTAGTCTGCATATAATATGCAGAATAAAACGGGACGGAATAGACAGAGGGACCTTAATTTTAAGACAAATTATACCCACTTCACTTTTTTTTACCAGAGCGGAGAAATAAAAATAATTCCATCCTCCTTTTCGAAATCGAACCTACAACCATCATATATAGCCACCCTCTGTGCCATAATAGCCTCTTTTTTACCCACCACCATCGTACCCAAAGGGTAAAATGAGACCCTATTATTCTGTCTGTCTGTTTCTTTGTTAGTCTGTCACCAAGCTCATATCTCATAAATCGTGATAGTTAGACAGTATTTTTTTTACTGGTTATATATTTCTGTTGAATACAGTAAATATTTATTAAATACTCGTACAACAACTTGATTTGTACTTACCCGCATGGTATTGTAAACTGTATTGTTTGAATCTCCATATAGCTCCACGCTTGCTATACAATAAACGGCTTCAGGATGTTCAAGGCACGATTCATAGTTTTCGAATTCAAATAGGCTCGGCAATTTTTCATATTCAATTTCTGTTGAAATAAATTACATTAAATCTATCTAGTTTTGCCATAAATACTGTTACAAAGAAATACATTTTTTTAAAATTATACACAGCATTTATTACTATTACAGTGCGTTAGTTTAATACATTAATTTAAAACCATAACCAAGAATGGTCCGTTCAGCAAGAATCAACACCGAGTTATAACCCGGCTTTATAAAGCTCGATGCACCCAGTATTGGTTAGAAACCAACGTTCCGGACTCATCGGAGCTGAAGACTGGCCGTCATCTAGTCCTGATCTAAATCCATTGGATTTTCATCCACTGGAGTAATGCTTTTTTTAAACACCACGATAATTTATAGTATCTATAACAATCCATATGATTGGCAGTGAAGAACCTACCCATAAAAGGAATGGATACTGCTGACCTCAACGTTTAAAGGATGGTATGGCAGCCAATGGACTTGTGGACTGTGGACCTTAATAAGCTTATTTATAATAAGGACTTAGAATAAGCTTATTTTATTTATTAGTTATATTTTTGTGGTTTTATATTAATATATGAAAATATTATAGTAATAAGTGTTACGTACAAAAAAAAAATTTTTTTGTAGCAATATTTATGGCAAGACTAAGTATAAACTCTGTATAACATTATAAAAAATAACACTTTTATTTAGCTTCACGCATCAATCGTTTCTATCAAGGTGATCATAGAAATATTTGTGAAAGTTGTTCAACCCAGAACTGAACGTCGCGTATTCTTGTACCCAATATATAATAGTACCCCAGAGCTGGAAATGAACCCCAAAATATCGTTTACATGGGCCTATATATAGACATCTCTAAGCTGTACCACAATTAAAAAAAAAACCGGTTAAGTTAAAAAAAAAAATAGTCGGAATCGCGTTCCAAGAGTTCCAATTTAATGATTGCAGGTCAACGGAAAGTACAAGTTATAAAAGTTGACACTGACTGGCCTGCGGGCTTTAACTTAAGGTTGCGATATATACTCATTTCGTATGAAATTAACTAATAAATACTAATAAAGTTTAAAATAGTTTTATCCGTTATTTAAATATAAATTCCTATTTTTCACATACGCTCTCTTACATGCTCTCTCTTTTTAACATTTTCTTCTTCTCCTGTATTGTAAGTTCTCACTTCCTGCCAAATTTCATAGTTGTGGGCCTACGTGAGTTTAATAGAAAACGTGTTTTTAGAAGAAAACTAAAATTTGCGGACATTTCCACTCATTTTTCATTGACACCGACTTATTAACAAAAAAAAACTGACTTCAGAAAACGAGAAAAAACTAAAAAGTAAAAAATAATGTTACATAAAGTAGACCGTACTTTGATTTTCTTAAAAAAAATAATTTAAAAAATATTTTATAATTTTGAAGTCGGTGCCAAGTAAAATAAACACGCTTAAAATATTAAAGAACTTTACCATAATTTAATATAGTAGTAAGTTTGTTATAGCATTAGCTAAGAAATGAACTACAAATAAATTTATAACGATTATTTTTATGAAATACCAATAATTTTTAGGACTTTTTTATTTATTTGCACAGTACGTCTCACTTCGTGCCAAATTTCATAACTGTAAGCTCGTGAGAAGTACCCTTTAGATTTCAATTTCATACAAGGTACAGAACCCAAGCATAGTCTTTTTTATTGTTAAAATAAATAAAAAACTACTGAATAAGGAAAGTTTAGAGATTTTTAACAAAAAAATATGTGTAAAAGTACAAAGCGATAAATATTTCAAAATGAATGTATACGCTTATAAATGTTTAAATTATTCTAATACATATGATAAATAAAAAATAAGTATTTAAAATTAAGTAATCATTTTACTAACCACATTTATGTAGCAAAATTTTGACGTTACCGTGACTACCTGTCATAGTAAACGTTATCGACGATATGGTTTTTGAGATATGAAACTACAAATATACATAAATTTAAATTTTTCAAAGAAGTTTAACATTTTTATTTCTTTATCTATATCCCGTTTTTAGGGTTCCGTATCTCAAAATGTAAAACCGTTATCCGTCTGTCCGTCTGTCAACACCATTTATCTGGAGATCGCGTGGATGGAATAATCCAGAAAATGCGAAGCCACGCCTGTACCGCCAATCGCTACGCTGGCAACGATGGTAATGCATATGATCAACGAAGACAATATCCGTTACGTTCGTATCAGGGGTTGACGGATGTAATTGTATTTAGCTATTTCTTAGCAGAATTCCTTAAGACACTTAAGAAGACTTCCTGTGTTGTGTATTCAGTTCTGCGTATATCATTTAATAATTAAAAGCAACTGATGCTCTACATTATTACCTAGATTTGCTTAATCAGTATTGTATTTTAATTTCCAAAACTAACAAAAATTTTGAGCAGACGACTATATTTATTTGAGGGATGCTTTGAACCGAGACGCAAGCGTAAATGCCGGCAATATCAGACAGTACGTCATCATACCGTCACCAGTTACTGGGTCTCAGAGCATTCTTCACGAAAAGACACAAACAAGATCCTATGATTGACTTTTGCTATGAATGACTTTTTTCCGTTCAGTGATTTTTCGATTGGCGTGATATCACCGATAGAGTATTCTACTTAAAAATAACAAATAACCGGTTCAACGGTTAGTGTTGAGCTATATACGAGTATATATTATTTTGGCAGCACTTTCACATACAGCATGATGAAATTGATCAAATAATAAATGCAGTTGCTCAATGCAGACTTAATCAGAATCTAATCTATACGGAGGAAAAATAAAAAAGTAAAAATATAAAATGTGTATGGTAGCATAAATAATGAAGTCTTAGTTTTCAATTTTGACTATTGATGAATCGTGATTGCACAATATTAATTTTACTAATTTTATTCTGCGTTTCATTCAAAATCTAAGAATATATGTGTAAAAATAACAAAAATCTTCCCAATTAAACGATTACGATAACGATAAAAATTCTTTGTAGAAATAAATGTGTTGAATTTAAATTTTATAAAATAAAAATGTTAATGGAATGTAGAAAATAAGGTCCAGATCAAGAAAGTCGGAATGGGCCGCTATTATTATTTATTATATATAATAATAAAGTAAAAAATATTAAAAAAAAACTCACCATTCAAATCATATATCACTCCATAACTTTTATCGCACATAAATAATAAAAACATATAAAAAATAAACTGATTCATTTTTTAAATGTAATATATTTTTACTTTATATTTTTAAATTAATTTTTTCTACTAAAATTATATAATTTTGAAGATTTGACCTAAACAACAAAAATATTATTATTATTTATAATTACACAAATACGAAACTAACTAAGATTTGGATTAAAATTAAAAAAACCTGGTTCAAAACTAGTTGCTACACAACTGTATTCAAATCAAAATCCACGAGAACTAAACCAAAGCTATAACCATAAATCTTTTTATGTAGTTATCTTATTTTTATGTATGGTATAAATATATTATCTTTTATTTAAAATTATTTTTAATTAATTTATTTATTATCTTTTAACTACGTCAGCTTCACGCTGTATCCCGCACAAAGCAGAGTATGCAGAGAAACCTAGTGTTAAAACACTCCGTTCCCCACTTTCTACCGAATTCAGGACAATTGCTTGTTGACGTAATTGCGTGTCAACGTCACGCTTTTTCCACAGGGCGAAGTACTGGAAATATAAACGTCAATAAATATTTCACCTGTGCCGCTGCGTCACTACGGCCTAAAGCGGATGTAAAAAAAAATTAAATATCAACCATTATCATCATATAAGTTTTGATATGTAAATTTTTCCTGTAATATGAATATTCTCAAATTTAATTTCTTATTATATACTTTACTTTTAGAATGTTTTTTTTTAAGATTACGTTAAAAAATATTTAATAATGTAAAAGTTGTTCATGGCATCGGGCGGCAGCCGCCGACCATCTTATGTCAAAACGAGGCGCTCGTGCTTCCGCTGTCGCTGGTGCTACTTCATCGTGATAGACGTATCCTTTCAGTACTTGTTAGGCTCTGCCGTTTTTCACTCGAGAACTTGCAAGTTCAAATGTAAGGTTGAGTGACTTAAGATTTTTTATGATGATATATGATCGTTTCTGAATGCGATTTTTTATGGAAATGCAAACGAGCGCATGGGTCATCTGATGGTAAGTTAGCTCCGCGGCCCACGACCCCATGTAACACCAGAGGAGGTAAAGCTGCGGTGCTGGTCTTTAAGGTGGAGTTTTAAAGGTACCCATGTCATATGGACCCAGGAAGCACTGCCGCAAATAGGCCATTCCACATTTGTGTTGTTCCACATTTTATGTTTGTTACGAAACTTTGTTCTCACACAAACAATGTCACTTAACATTAGGTGACTACTAGCTTAGGCTCCCTGGTCTTAGCTTTAAAAAAGTAATCATGAATATTTTTTCAAATACACAACAGAACGGCAACGAAGCAAGCCGTGGTGTTCAGTTCCGCCACTCAACTCAAATTTGTAGCTCCGTCCTCCACCTCCCACCGTTCCGGACACGGCAGCAGGGATACACCAGCGGGGACGCACTGCTACGCGTCGCCTAGGGAGGACGCCTTGGCAGTGCGCTCTCGCGAGTTGCTCGTGACGGATGGATGCTGATTGTGAAACGTGACGTTTATGGATTATATTCCAACTCGTGAGAATGAGGAATGGGATGTTTTGATGGTGATTTTTCCTTTTTCTTGCCAGAACGTGGGGAATAAAGTTTCTTAACACTATGTTACCTCTATCATGATAGGTATGAGGTAGAGGGAACATAGTATTAAGACGTTCAGTTCGCTCAACTTTCGAGATATTGTGTGCTGAGAGGCGGAACTCAGTGCAGTGCTCAGCTGCACCTATCAAAGTGAATGGGGTATCGAATCCACAACAAAAACGCTTTTCTAAACGCTGTCCTACTTCACCACGACGTATGAAAATAACGTATGATTGTTTTACGTTAAATTTATTACTGGATTGTCAAGCTTTTATGTCTACCCTTAACGTCAGATTTAATTAGTAAATACTGTGTTATGAAGAATATTTAAGTATTTTATGAATTTTAGCAGTGTATTCTATAGAGGATAACTGATGTCCTGTATAAAACTGTAATACATCACTTTGCTCTATTGCCAATAATAGCGTACGCGACATAAGGATATTTTTGATATTTTTTCACACGTTAATCGTCTAAGTGTAAAAGAATTTTCAAAATTAGTCCAGTAGTTTCAGAGTCTTATCAATTGGAACAAAAAAACAAAAAAAATAACCTGTTGTCTATATAATTTTAGTGTTGATATCGATGCACCTTGAAGTGATGCACGAATAAAGTTGCAGCTTTCTAATAGTGAAAGAAGTTTTGAAATTGCTCTGGTAGTTTTTGTGAGAAAACAATACAAACATACATACAAAAATACAAATGTTTCCTCTTTATAATATTAGTAAAGCTAAAATTTCGCAATGAATTCTATGTTTGCCAACACAAAGTTAAGTAACTATAATAACAATAATAAATAAATAAGTAAAATAAAAATAAAAAGCCTTTATTGTTTCTTACATACATAATAGGTACATTTATATATACAAAACAAAACTTTAAAATATCTCTAAAAAAAATTCTAACAAGTAAAGCGTATTACACTGTTCAAGAATATTTAGAGGACAAACATGTATGGAATTAATGTCTATTGAATGTCATGCAGGATAGCTGCCAGCTAATGTAATAGATTGTACCATTGATTTTGAAAAGAGCAACTGTTGAGTTTCTTGCCGGCTCTTCTCAGCAGAACTGCCTTCCGAACCGGTGGTAGCTTTTTATTCATATGTTCATTCGACGATTCAAAAGTGCTTGTAATAATTGCCTATTTGAATTAAGAATATTTTGAATTTGAATTTGAATATGCAAGTGTTATATTTCTATTCTATAATATCTATTTTTTTTTAAAATTCTTATGACATAATGTTAATGATTCTATTGTTACATTCAATATTATTTAATATAAGATAAATATCTACATGCATATATGTGTTTATTTATATATTAGGAGACTATTAATCTGCAAGAATCCCTCTTTAGGTGAAGCAACTTGTCTCCAGTTTCGGTCAGCTATTCTAATTATTTAGAATAAATGCAATACTAACAAGTAAAGCTTATTATACTGTTCAATAATATTTACAAAATAAAGTTTTATATCCACTCTTTATCTTAAACAACTAACATTTTCATTCAAATGGGTGCTTTTAATTTAACGATTCATAGTCCAATATTTTTAAAACATAAGGAATAGTCCTATATAAATTATTCGCACTTTGTTAAGAAATTTACAACGCAGTATTAATGATACTAGAGGAAGATCACATCAAAAGCATGAGGCCCATCTGGAAAGTTTCTATAAAAGAGATGACATTAGATGACACCGTAACGCTTGGCGCTTCGTTTCCTCGGACTGAAAAGGTAAATTTTTATCTTCTTAAGCATTTTTTATAGAAAAGACAAAGCAAACGAGCGTACGTCTCACCTGATGTGTAAGTAATAACAGCCGATAAGACCCTGTGGAACCCACCCCCAGCTACAGCTGCGTTGCCGATCTTTAAGATCTTTTTCGAAGGTATACATGCTGTATCAACAAGGAAACTCTGCCGCAGGTCGTTCTACTGCTTTGTGGCACACATAAGGAATTCCTCCCAAACTCACAGAAGTAGAGTGCTACGTATCGAAATGTTGGGAATTATATTTAAATAATGGTTGCTGAAACCGTCTTGTACGGTTTCCAAAAAAATCCTAAGTGTGGAATGACACTTAAAAATGTCAAAAACATTTATACAACTTAATTTACTACATTTATAAAACAAATATATGTAGTTGCACGAAGGAGCTAGTTAATAAACAGATGTCCCTATATAAAGGTGGATAGTCTCATAATAGCAGCTTGGCACTAGTGACGCCTGTGGTTACAATGATTTTTTTATATTTGCTACTGTTATTCAATATTTTCCATAATAGTTCAGGTTTCATATTTCATTTAAATGGTGAGTTTTTTTATATTATTTTTATTTTTTAACATTACAGATAAAAATTTTACACATTTCGAAATAAATCTATACTTATAATAAATCGGTGATCGGTGTATATACATGGAAAATATATCAGAAAAACGATTATCTACTGGGGGCATATATTAGTGTAATAGAACCCAAAACAATGAATCTTAGTTTTTTGTCTGTTTATCTGTTTCGCTGTGCGTTTGTTTTATTACAATCGGTTGTTAAAAAACCGATACAAATTTAAAGTATATTGTTTGACAAAATGTCTTATTGATTTGGCTAAATCTTAACTTTTCGATGTTTCGTTGTTTAATATTGTTTCTAAAATTGTAACTTATACGATAAAAAAAAACGAGGTTGTATGATGTAAACACGATTTTTAAAGATTTTATTATTTTATTTTTTTTGTCATATTTCGTTTGTTAATGATATATATCTAACGAGTCGAAATTTACGCGGAATTGCGTTTGCCCCGCACGCGTACTTACCGTCTTCCTAAATAGGTGTTAAATAAGTAAACATGTTTTAAAAATATCAATAAATTAAATTAACTTGATTTACTTAGTGCATTGCAGTATACATAATCTAGTACAGAGTGTTTTTGTCATTTCCACTTTAAATGAAAACACAATTTTAACAACTCTATAAAAGCCTTATACAATTAAAACTAAATAAATTTGAAACAAAAATGAAAAATTTATCAAACAAAATAATGAAAAACGACACACAGACACAAACCTAACAAATGGACACTGTCGCACACGCCTCGTTCCGAAATCGAGTCTTAAGTATTGGCGATAAAGTTCAAAGTTGCTTAACCTCTTGTTTACGTTATTGGCGTCTATTCGTATCTGCGTCATACGTATTACAGGAATGGATAAACATTGTGAAATGTAAAAAAAAACCTATGTTAAAAGTTAATTTTTTTTAGGTGTTTAATGGGATTGAAATATTTTTCCCTATATGCTGCTCCTGTAAAAGGAGCGTATACGCTTCCATCCTGTAAAAAAATATTATTTACTAAAATAAGTAATCATCTTTTCTTAAGCACTTATAAATACGAGTACATATTCGTTTAGTTCAAGCGAACGAAATCACGCTGGGGTCGCTGGTTTATAAAAATATACATTATAAAAAAATATTTTAACAACCAGGACGACACCCAGGCCATCGTAGCGCAGTGGCACATCGTCGTGCTGTAAACATGACGGTAGTGGATTCGATGCCCTTGGAGAATTTTTACTTCTTCGCTCTGGTAATATGACAAAACGCGGCGTTGGTTTACGCTGCTCAAAAAGCATTGTCTAGACAATTGGAACGGAGTATCTTAACAATAGGATCCCTATGCCTGAAAACAACCCACATGCCCCACCTACGCATACTACGTATATTATAATATAATTATAGTTTAAGGTTACAAAGATAATAATAGAATGAATATTTATAAAGGAATCGTTGATTGATTTTTTTTTTAATTTTTTATTCAAATTAATGTAACTTTACAGACGAGGAACATGCTAAAATGCCGCCACTGTTCGGACTCGAAGACTATGACGCTTGTTTGAACAACTCTCATACGTACTGCCTCGAAACTTTCGATCTCTACGGAGAAGATGATAACGAAATATATACGCTTATACGAGTAAGCATTTATATTAAGATTACTATATTTTTGTGTTTCTAGATTTTTTATTATTTTTTGTGTTCTCATTTAGCGCCTTACATCGAACATATTTTAATTTTATCATCATTATATTTGCCTTAAATATAATTATTTGCCTCAACTATTATTCATTGTATCATAAGAATGCGAGATTTTTAGGACACATTTGTCACGCACTTTGAAAGTAAGATGTGAAAATAATATTAGACCGAAAAGTAATACAGAAGTAAATAAAATTATATATCTGGGGAGTACGTTTAGTGCGGATGGAATTTAAAAAATGTATTTAGAAATGGAAAGACGTACAGCGTTAAACTAAAAAAAAACATTATTCATAAAAAGCATGAAGCTATTTGTGAGGGTTTATGTTTTTCTTTAAAGTCGATGTCTTTCTCAGGAATACTCAAAATACAACCTTAAGCATTTTAATTACACGAGAGTGAACAGAGGAATATGTGTAGAGACGACATGTCAGAAATACATAAAAAAATATAATTTAGATATAAACCAGAACCTGGAGACGATAATTGAGGGATGCTTCAATCAAACGATGAAGGAGGAATATAATTTGAGTTCACGACTACAATCAAGAAGCTGCGAAGGACCAACTCAAACAAAGCTGTCTGTTGATATTACAGATGTCATTATGGGTGTAGTTCTAGTGAGTTTGTGCGCGTCGGTTGTTATAGGAAGCTATTACGACTTACGCCAAAGGAACAATGAAAAAGAAAATATTCCTAAAGGTATAGTAAAGTGTGTAACAAAATTAAAACAAGTTTCAAATTGAATACAAAACATGCGGTTTGTTAATATGAACTTTAAACCTTAAATAGCTCCTTAACGCGGAATCTAATGTTTTTAAAATAGATGAACCTAGAGGTGAATTACATTTTTTTCAAATTTCGACGTTGTTTTTGTAATATCATTGAATAAAAAAAAATACATTTTGTTTTTATAATACTCTCAACTGCCAAATTATTGTTATTTCAGTGTTGTCGACAATGCACTTTAAAAATGGCATTTAAATCAAATCTTGCGTTAACTTTGGAGCATCTTATACAGTTTGATAAATTAACTTTATGCTGAATATGGAAGGTAAATGGAACCTAGTGTTAAGGCATTCCGTTCCCCAGACACTCCCCAACTTTCGAGACGTTACGTGTTGAGTAGCGGAACTCGTAGCTGTACTTTGCCTTGCTATTAGGAAATTAAAATAATTAATTTCCCCGAGTGAGAATGCAACCCACGATCATCACGCTTATTGACAAATGGCTGCGCTACTGTTTTATAGTAGATGTCTAGGGTTTGCAAAAAACATTTATTTTCTCAAAATAAATAACCCATTACTATAATGGCTTATTATTTTGAGAAGATGTTTGAATGAATTTTAGGTCTTCAATTTTTCCTGTGTTTCTCAATATTTCGAAATTTACAAAAATTATCTGAAGTGGAAAAAAATGATGAAAGATTAACAGAACTAAAAGGAATTCACGGGATTCGGTAAGTTTTACTAACTATAATTTTGTGTGAAAATATATTATTAATTAAACAAACATATTGCAACCATAGTAAAACATAAAATTGAAAAACGAATGAAAATACTAGTACTTCTATATCAGTGGATAAGCTTTAACTATTCATTTTCAGTGTAATCGTCGAATGTATTATAGTGTACAGTCACAGCATTTTCACATTAGCGAAATATATCAAGAATCCACACGAATTTGAAAAGGTATGGAAACAATGGAGTCTTTACAATTGGCAATAATTCTGTATATATTTTTTACGATAACTTGGAGTTGGATGTAGATCCCGCATATAGCAGGGTAGGCAATGGCAATTAACGCACAGTCCAATTCGACCATTGCATGTAAAGTAGCAGAATTCAACGGCGTTTTATCTTGTTACAAGAGAACTGGAAATAAAAATGTCTAGTTCATTCTCACTTAAAATCAAACCAAAACGTCTTGATATATAATTTTCATTTGTCGATGAAACTGGAAGGTGACTGAAGATTTTTTTAAAGACAATACTTTATCTCTCTTTTTATTTTTGACGTATGGCAAAGACAATGGATCTATTCTAAAGCTTTCAGAAATGGCAGAATTATAATTTGAATTGACAAGTATGACGTCATCTATTCTATCTTTATTAGAATCGCATTCAAAATAGAAATAAAATCGATAAAGATAGATGGAATTGTCCGTACCACTTTAAATGAAACCATAGTTTTAACTACTCTATAAAAGCCTAATATAATTCAGAAAAAAAAATAATTCCCTAAAATGAAAAGTTATTTTTTTAAACAAAATAAATAATAAAATAATCGTTTTAAAATAAAACGCCATTTGTAAAGTATAACATAAACACGCACACACTTACCTGTCAAAACGGCAACGACGCACATTTATGTTGCGTCACTCGAAATACAGGTATGGATAAAAATCGTGAAGTGAAAAAATTATCCTACGTCTAAACTTTTGAGGTACCTTGATTAATTTCTTTAGTTCTGTGTTTGAAATATTTAATCCTATATGCAGTTTCAGTAGAAGAATAGCTGCCTCTTCCAACCTGTATATAAGAAGAATTTAAATCTACCTTTCAGAATTAAATAGATCCTGCCAATTAATGACTTATGTGTTATATTTTGCAGACGTTCGAAAATGTTTGGTTCAGAAGCTTTTATACCTACTCAAGCATTGTACAATACTTCTTCTTCATCTCTGGCTTCCTCATGACTTATGTAATGTTAATAAAGGAAGAAAAGTTCAAAATGTCCTGGAAGTATTTACCTAAAATTGTATTCATGAGATGGTGGAGGTAAGACAATATCTTGCATCTAAGCTGCCTAGTCCGTCGTGACGCCGTGGACCACGCCTTACTGTAAATGCAACGGTTGCGAATTATTGTATTTACAGGTATTATTATATATAAATTATCATAATTTTCACGCTCTAGTAGAAAACCCGAGGCTTAGTTCCGCCACTATATACACACTATCGTTAAAATTAGGTGACCATGAGGTCGTGACCCAAGTGACCCTAGTGACACCTCTGCAGCTCCATCCGCTTCTTTTTTATTTTGTATTATTTAAGTATATTTGGAAAAAAAATTGTAGTTCCGTCCGCTAAATATATTATATAAATTATATAATTTTGATCTTTTACGATTTAATTTGGTTTCGATCCCAAAAATTATCAAATCCATACCTATATTATAAATTCGAAAGTAACTCTGTCTGTCTGTCTGTCTGTCTTTTACGCAATCAGGGCCAAACCGCTAATTTAATTGTGATAAAATACTCATATAGAGATACTTGAGGGTCTCGGGATGAACATAGGATACTTTTTTTTCTCATATTTGTAATATTTTCGATATATACCAATATATTAAAATACTTATTAATTTGACATGCAATTTATTCCGCCATGTTTATAACAACCGCCGTTGCTAAGCAACGATTTGCAAAGTTTGTTGTTAGAAAACGTCACCCAAAATAAGTTTGCTTAACGCATACATGGCGCGCGCCGACTCAACCTTATGAGACACAAAAACAATATTCTCCAAAAATATTGTCCCTTAAATATTGTTTAAAAAAGTCCGCGTTGATATATACTATAGATATAGATTTGTATACATTAACTAAAATAAGATGATTTCTATAATTTGATATTCATCCTTATGAAAATAAATATAATTGTCACTTTTAGCATTTCATCTCGATGGAAATTATACGTAAGATGGTTTACTGTTTAATAAATAATTAAGGAGATGTCAGTGATTCGGAATGACCTAGCCTACTAGTGGTAGGTATAGTATGACCGACGCGAACGGGCAGATGACTTTGATGGTTTTGTAAATTTTTATATATTTTCAAATTACTGTTAATTTTTATTTAATTATTTGCTGCTTATTACTACTACTGATTATTAATTTATGTCAGTTCGGTTATCTATACCGATGTTATACACTTAAAATATCGTAATTTTAAACATTTGGAAATTTTATTTAATATTGTTCGCAAAAAATATTAATTATTTAATATAGAAAAATGTTTAGTACGCGCGCACGGCAAATAATTTCCTTTAGTTACTTCTACTTCTTTTGTTTGTTCATTTCGGTTACTCAAATATTTTATCTTGTAATAAATCTCCACTTATTATTCTTTTTTAACTTATTTTAATTATTTAGGCTTATATTTTCCGGGCCCACTAGTATGAAATATATATTATAAACTAGTGGACCCGAACGCGGCTACGCCCGCTTGAACTATACGAATATTTATTAAGTTTTCAATAGAGAGATGCGTTGAGCAATCTTATTTTGGGCGACGTTTTCTAACAACAAACTTTGCAAATAGTTGCTTAGCAACGGTGGTTGTTATTAACATGGCGGAGTAAATTGCATGTCAAATTAATAAGTATTTTAATGTATTGGTATATATAGAAAATATTACAAATATGAGAAAAAAAAGTATCCTATGTTCATCCCGAGACCCTCAAGTATCTCTATATGAGTATTTTATCACAATTAAATTAGCGGTTTAGGCCTGATTGCGTAAAAGACAGACAGACAGACAGAGTTACTTTTGAATTTATAATTTAGGTATGGATGAATATTATATGAAATAACTAATAAAAACTATTTAGTTACTTCATATAATATCTGGTTTCTCGCGCTCATCCTCATCTCAGCTCATCTCGGAATTCCGGGGTAAAAATGCCTATGCATTGCTCCATAACATTTATTAGTCAGTGAAAGTCCCATAAAAAATCAGTCCAGGTGTTTTGGAATTCTGACGCAAAAGCCTGATACTGATATACAGATACACATATGCTCGTACTCAGACACGTCATAACTTGTAACACCTCTCTGCTTGCTTGCTAAAAATGCTTCCTTTTGCCGAGAAATCGGAGTTGTATATTGCTAAGATTTCTCCGTAAATCTCTAAAGTAATTAATAAATCGATAAAAATAAAACGATTTAGTTATCTAATCTAAAATTATTATATTCCAGATTGACACCACCGTTCGCCGTCGTATTGGGCATAATGGCGACTCTGTTCCGTCACATTGGCTCCGGCCCCACATGGAAGCACCACGTCGCTGACGGAGTGGCGACTCAGTGTAGGAGGTATTATTGGACCCATATCTTCTATTTTAATAATTTCATGATTGATGACATCATGTGCTCTGTAGAATCTTGGTAAGTATTTAGTTATATCATGAGTACATTATATGAGAATATGTTTTTATTTAAACCTACAGATATATGTATATGTATACAAATAAGCATGAACTTATAAGGATACCGTGAAGCTAAAAAAGAGTAATAATAAAATAAGATTATTTGCATGTTGGTTCTTTGCTGTTTCTATCTTTTCTTTGTTTAGGGTCCCGTATCTTAAAAAGTAAATATGGCACCCTAATAGGATCATTTTATTATCCGTCTGTCAAGAGCATTTATCACAAAATCACGTGCCAATCACATTCACTAAAATATATCAACTGCACCATAAGCCATAATCAATATTATTTCCAGGCACATAGCTACAGACATGCAGCTGTTCCTCCTTGGCATTATAGTGTACTTGTATATTCGCAACAAAAGCTGGAGATTCAAAGCTGCGACGCAGGGCTTGTTCATAGTGACCGGTATGCTGAGTCCTGCACTGCATATATGGACGATGGACTTGGACGGACTCTTACTAATCAAACCTGAGTTAGTATTTTATATATCTATCGAAGTGTTTTTACACCTTCGCGCTTTATCTCGCATGTGGCAAGGTAGGAATAGTTATTTCTTATCCAAATAAATACGTTAGTTATATTGTGCAACTTCTGTAGATCGAAAATGTATTTTACAGCAGATAATTGAAATAATATTGCAGCAATGATATTTTAGAAGATATCACAGTTTCAAAATACGGAAACTGAGTTGCATACGGGTATGCGAACTCGAATTCTCAAGCCACCATTGTTATACCTCCATCCAGTCCATGAAAGTGGCTCTAATAGCCCTCTTGACTCCGTCAACAAGTAACATTTACTTTGCCTCTAGCAAGAGATATCAACCATCAAAATAATTCTATATTAGCTTACATGGATGTAAGAATGAGCTATACCAAATGGATTGTAGATGCCCCCGTAATTCATTCCCCGTGTGATTACATTTTATTTATTTTGTGTACTATACATTTCTTATTTCATATTATTTAAGAATATTTAAGGAAAATTGTGTAGTTGTTTTAGTTACTACAATAAAATTATTTGTAATAAATAATTGTACATATCAGGGCGGCCCACTAGTATTTAATTCTCTTAAAAATAGGCAGAAAATTTAAAACAGAGTATTAATAGATTCGTTTGCCTGAATCAGGAGATGCTTGGAGATACATTTATATTTTATGTGAATTGATTGTGGGTTTGATCTCTTTACGCTCCGGGAAGACAAAAAAACGCGTAGAATTCTGCTACTCAACACGCAGTATTTTGAATTCAGGCTAAAAGTGAACGGATCGTCATAAGACGTAATTTTAAATGCAATACATTCCTTTACAGATTCTTCAGAACGCTATACGACGATACATTCCGGAAGTACCACGTATTCTTTTATAACAACTTAACATGCTTCTTCATGGGAATGGGAAATGGATATTTGATATATTATTTAAAAAAGAACAAAATAGAATTCCCCAACTTTACGGTAAATATAGTGAACAATTATTTACAGTCACACATTTACGCCACTGGGCCATGACGGATTCAATAATTAATATACACTTAAAGTTTTACATATTTATGTAAATATTCTATTTGATAACCTTTATACAACTCCAGCATCCAAAGATTTTCTGGAAGAGATCACTTAAGTGTGTAAACGCGATTGTGGGTTCGATTCCTACTCGGGGTCAAGGAATTATTTACTTTGCCTTGCTTTTAAGCACGTCCTACCTAATATATACCCCGTCGCTCGTATGAGACGATAAAATGACGTACACTGCAGGGAAGGCAGTGAGAACCTAGTGTGGAGACACTCCGTTCCCCACTTTCCGCCAATTTCTTCTAGGCATTGCATGTTGAGAAGCGGAACTGAACGCCGCTCCCGCCCCCCGCCGCTCCGCCGCCGTATTGTTAGCAGAGCGAAGAAATGAAAAAATAAAGACTACTTCTGATTTCTAACAATATTATATTTTTATTTAAGCTCGGTAAAGTCCTATGCTGGCTCACCGTACCTGCGGCTTATGGAGTCTACTTCTACACTGGTTGCACCTTCGATGACGTAGAGAAGGTGTCCCTGACATGGCGCCTACTGTACGCGTCGTTACATCGCTTTGTCATTGGTATTATTGCGAGTGTTTGGATTTTGGGACTAACTTTGAAATTTCATGGTATGAAACTGCTTCTTTTAATCATTTTTTTTAGCTTGATGCTATATCCCGCATATAGCAGGATAAGCAGAACGAGCCTACTTTTAATATTCAATGACATAGTAGAGACGTAAAATGAACACATATATTCAATTAGGTATAACACGTTGTGTTGACGTAACTAATAGTTAAGAAATATTCTTAAAATATACTTTAAAGGTATTGATTTTAAAAGATTGACAATAAACATATTTTTTTTTCAGGAAACTCCTACGCATTTTTGGAATGGAAGGGATGGCTAATACCGAGCAAATTGTCGTATTGTGTGTACTTGATACACGACAACGTTATACACTACATGATAGGCTCAAAAACTAAATTAATGGAAATTGTCATTACAGATTTGGTAAGATACTAACTAACAACTTCTATTTAATTTCCAAAGATAATGATTAACTTTCATTTTTCTTAGCTTGAGCTATCGTCCCGCTTAGCAGAGCAGGGAAACGAAAACAATTCATCACTCCAAGTGGGGATCAAGTGCACAACTACCGCGTTAACAGTCAAACACTGTCCACTGCACCACGCTGACCTCTTGGTTGACTTTACACTTATCAATACTGTAGCTTGGAGTGAATAGAGCCCGCTTTATTTTAAAGTCTTTTTAATGACAAATATTCTCAAGCCTTGTCTATTATTTCAGTTATATATCTTCTTCAGAGTGCTGTTTTTGTCCCAAGTATTGGCCCTTCTTCTACATTTATTCGTAGAAGCTCCAGCAAATGAGATCATCAAAATGTTGATGGAAGGGAAAAGGAAAAAGAAAAAAGATTAGAAAGTATAAATAAATGAAATAACAAAGTATTACAATATTTATAATTTTTATTTTTAGCTTGTATAAAATAGTCTATGAATCGAAGAAGAATAGACTATAGTTAGTCTGTCTTACCTTAAACTGTAATTAAAAATACATACAAATAAATGTAATTACAGTAACACGCAGCTTGTCACACATTTGTCACTCAATAAACAGCAAAATAATATTATATGACATTAGCAAAAAAATATATAACAAATGATAAATAAATAATATAATTATTATTGTTTTTATTACCTTCATAAAGGAAACTTTGTGTTAAAACGACATTAGACAATTTTATTGCAGGTGTAGGTCGTTGTGCCGGCGCGTCGTTTACCGGCGACGCCCTCGCCGTACTCAGTTTCTGTCTGTCTCTTTTCAGCGTTAGAGCGGGATTTAAATAAAAGCCACAAAGAGTGGATGTTCCCATACCAGACGACTGACCACGCTGGACGAGAGGCACGCCAGTTTTCGTTATCGCTAAATCTTTCCGAGCTGGTGTGCGACGGTCCCCGATGTAGAGTCTCACATCTCACAGAGCTAATTACTTAGACCTCCTGCTGACTACGGACCCAGACCAATGCTCTGTGGCAGTTACGGCTCCATTGGGCTCCTCTGACCACTGTCTGGTGAAGTCTGTATCCGTATATTCACCACCCGGTCGGGGCCTTGGCGGTATAAGACGGGTGTGGCGATACATCTGGGATGAGATGCGCCACTTCTTTTCGGCTTATCCTTGGAGATCTTGTCTTTCTTCAGGAGAATCGTCGAGCTGCGCAGAAGCCATAACCGAAGTTATACGGCAGGGTATGGAATATTTCATACTCTGATATTCCTTCTGGTAGTAAAGCGCGCCCATGGTTTGACGCTGACTGTGACCGTGCAAAAGCGTGGAAACAGGAGGCGTACACTGCCTGGGCTGATGCTCGCACGCGCAAAGCTCCGGATACTCGTAGACTGCAGAAAAACTTCAACAGGGCCTCCAGGCTAGGCAAAAAAGAATTACGCAGAGCTCGTTTCGACCACATTCGTAAAGTAGCCGCTAAGCTTGCCTCGTACCCAGCGGGTAGTAAGGCATTTTGGTCACTTGCGAAAGCGGTCGAAACTAACTTCTGTCGGCCCACTTTCCGCCCTTGCGGAGGCCAGATAGTTCGCTTGCTCACACTGCGGAAGAGAAAGCGAAAGCTTGTTCGCTTTTATCTTTGCGGATAACTCGCGTCTAGATGATGCTGGTAAAACACCACCATCATTACCCCACGCCGACTGCTCTATGGCAGCTGTCCGCATTCGCCAAAAAGAGGTAGACGTAGCCCTCCAAAATCTAGACGTGAATAAGGCGAGCGGCCCAGACGGCATTCCTGCGATTGTGCTGCGAAACTGTGCACTTGAGTTGTCTACGGTTCTGACACGCCTGTTTCGACTCTCACTAGAGACTGAAGTAGTGCCAAACTCGTGGAAGCTTGCAAACGTGCAACCTGTGCCCAAAAAAGGCAGTCGGGCAGACCCTAAACTACAGGCCGATATCGGTCACCTGCAAGACTATGGAGCGTGTACTTAGTAACAGGCTTGTGGCATATCTGGAGGATAATGATCTCCTAAGCGATAACCAGTACGGATTTCGTCAAGGGCGATCAACAGGAGATCTCCTTGTGTATGCCAGTCACATATGGGGTGAGGCCCTTGCCGTGTCTCTCGATATCTCTAAAGCATTTGGCAGGGTCTGGCATGCAAGCCTTATTAGTAAGCTTCCCGCATACGGACTACCGGCTGACCTTTGTAAATGGATATCAAACTTCTTGATTGATACAAGTGGTCCTAGATGGCCACGTATCTGATCAACAGGCTATAAATGCCGGAGTTCCTCAAGGATCTGTCCTGTCCACAACCTTACTCCTGCTGCACATCAACGATATGTTTACACCCGGTATCGTTGGGTACGCTGATGACAGCACGGTTTTTGACAAATATCTGTCCAATGCGAAGGCCAACCGGAACGAAATCCAGTCTTGTCGAGAATCTATGATCGAGCGTCTGAATCTGGCACTTCAGGGCCTCTCCGAACGGGGCGATGGTAATCTTGTCAGGTTTGACGCTACCAAAACTCGGGCGTGTCTATTCTCAGCAAAACGGAGCCCCTTTGATCTTGCTCCGACTTTCCGAGGTGTACCCGTGCCGATAACCGAGCTTCTTGGTCAGTCAGATCTGAACTTTGGACGTTATATCGAGTCTTTTGGTATAACTGCAGTTAAAAAACTTGGTGCCCTCTTAAGGCTTAGGCGATATTTCACACCGGGACAGCTTCTTCAACTTTATCAAGCTCAAGTCCGATCGTGTATGGGGTACTGTTGTCACCTTTGGGACGGATCTGCTAAATACCAGCTAGCGACTTTAGACTCGATTGAAAATCGCGCCAAGAAGCTCATTGGCGACACAGTGATTGATAAGGCAAAGTTGCAAAGCCTAGAACATCGTCGAAGGGTAGCTTGCCTGTTGGTATTCTATAGAATACATTTCGGAGAGTGTGCAGCAGCGCTGCATCACCTGGTACCATCTTCTCCTTTTCATCTGCGGGGCACTAGACGTAGGCTGGGATTTCAACCTTATGTAATCGATATTCCTCCTTTACGTACACGCCTCGCTTCGCCTCCACTTTCTTAATGCGAACAGCAAAGGAGTGGAACTTCCTGCCTGCTGAACTGTTCCCCGCCATGTATAACCTGGCTCTCTTAAAAAACCAGTGAATAGGCACTATCTGGGCAAGCATGCTTCACCTTCGTTCGCATCGTCACTCACCACCAGGTAGCGGACAAATGCTTGCCTCTACAATAAAAAATAAAAAAATGGAGCGACTGCCATCTGACTTCCAAAACACCTTTGTGGGCAAAACCCGAGCGGAGGGTAATTGGGCAGATAGAAAAAGGGGAGGGATAGGTGGTAGAAAGGGGAGGTAGGAAAAAGGGGGAGGGTAAAAATGAGAGGGCCCCACTTTTATGGATTGGATGGAGGTATAATAGGCTAGCTAGCTATCTCCGGGAATCTGGGGTCGCGTATGCCCAAGAACAAATATCGGACAAATATTAATTAGTCAACGCAACTTCTGGATATAAATAATTCAATTCACATTCAACATATTCTTTATTGAAATAGACTTATAATAAGCACTTTTGAATCGTCGAATGAACATATGAACAAAAAGCTACCACCGGTTCGGAAGGCAGTTCTGCTGAGAAGAGCCGGCAAGAAACTCAACAACTGAACTTTTCAAAATCAATGGTACAATCTGTTACATTAGTTGGCAGCTATCCTGCATTACATTTAATAGACATTAATTCCATACATGTTTGTCCTCTAAATATTCTTGAACAGTCTAATAAGCTTTACTTGGCAGAATTTTTTTTACTGATAGTTTAAATTTTGGAAGTGACAAACCTAGAATACACTGCGAAATTTTATTATATACACGTATGCTCAGACCCATAAAGGATTTATTAACTTTTTGGAGGCGAAAACTTGGAGTAACAATCTTATCTTTATTTCTCGTTCCTATCGTATGCTTGTCACTATGTTTACTATGACAATGTATATTTTGTATATTTAATCTTTAGCCTAAAACCATCATACAGTTGAATACTTATGTTTTGTCACTATATATAGAATATTTATTATTTATACTTAAGTCAAACGTGATGCTTAAAAAAACAACATCATTTATTAGAGAACCGATTTATTTTAATTTTTCATAACTTATGATGAATAAGTTCACTTTTTCATACTTTTTTTTTCTTCATCGGGCCTCTTTTCATGTACATTTGGAATAATTGACTGGCAGGGGCCTCTACCAGCAGGTAAAGAAAGAAAGCCAACACGTAACAGATAAACACCACTCCAATGAACGTGTAGAACTGTAAAAATATTTTTTTAACTTCGTCCTGTATACCACATAGCAGAGTAGGCAAAGGGAATTTGAGAACCTAATGTTAAGCCACTTCGTTCCCGACTTTCCATCGTATTCTTAAAGCATTGTGTGTTGAGTGGGGAAACTCAACGTCACGTGTTGCCTTGATACCAGATCGAGGAAATGAAAATATTAAATATTTCATTAACCCGGGTGGGAATCAAACCCACGACCGACATTCGGACTCTGCCCCACGATAGCCTCGTACTTTTTTAAAATAATTTTAAATATTTTGTAGACAATGCAGGGAATTCTTTCAGCCTATATAGATAAATTGCGTATTTAAAAGGTTGCTTCACATTTAAAAATGTCACATTATCAACTAACGTATTATATGTTTATTATTTTCATAATTTATTTCCAGCATTGGTGATATTTAACCCCATAATCACTCTACTCAACGTTTTCTGTAGGAAAAGATTTTTGTTAATATTTATTTAGATTCAAGCACGTAGTAGGACAGAGAGAACAAAGATCGAGAACTCTTTACAGTCCAATGGTTTTATGGTTATACTCTTAAATATGGTAATTCTTTATAAATATGTAATAGTGTAGGCAACCATTAGTCCAATAAATGATTTGCAACTGCCTCTCAATTGCTTCTAAATGGGTTTTATGTTTATACAGGTTCAATATTTGTCTCACATACTGGGATAGACAGAGGGAACCTAGCGCTAAAATACTCCGTTTTTTTGTCCAATTTTCAAGCCATTGCGTATTAAGTGAGGAAATTCTGTGCTCCCCTTTGTACCAAAAAGAAATTTGTTTATTCTGGGACTAATCTATGCAAAATTATTCAACAAAAAATATATATTACCAAATTCAGAAACGAAACAGGTGCCAGACGAGTCCTCGAAGCCATCAAAATGTTATAAACGTCAATATTAAGTAAGAACACTCCGTACGACAGTTTCGCCATTATTTCAAAGCCGCGCCATTCAAGCAACGCTCGGAATAAACCTGAAAGTCATTTTTTTTTATATGTATGAGTATGCCGTGAGGTAAAAAAATATAAATTTCAATATGATAAGTAATAAAAAAACCAATTACCATTAAACTTCAATATAATCCCCAAAGTCCACACAGCCATTATAAGTCCAATCACAACTCTATGTGATGCTGCAAATATTAAAGAAACCAAAGAGGCTGTTGTGTTAGAGTTTTCAAACCAAAGTGCCAACGTTTGAAAAACACCGAGCAGTAAAACAATGTTGAGCCAGCAGAGAATATTGCCGAGCTGGAAGAACGAAATATAGAAATGAAGTATTCTCGTAAATAAAGAAAAACATTATATTAATGAGACCAATCGTGAGAAGATTAGGGGAGGAGCGTGCGAGTGTAAGCGCGACAGGCTGTGGATTAGGAACCTAGTATTAAGACACTCCATTTCCCACATTCCGCCAAATTCTGGAGGTATTGTGTGTTGAGTGACCGAACTCAAAGCTGCGTTCGGCTTAGACTTAAAAGTAAACATTCACAGATAGGAACGCAAGCCATAGGGCTAGTAATTTGATTAGCTTGGGTAGAAAAGTTTATGGGAGAAGAATGCAAGAAAGACCTGAAAGGCTCTTGTAGGAGGCCCAGGGAAGCCAGGACCTGGAAGAGGGTATATGGATAAAAAAAATTCCCTCTGCATGATCACAGAAAAATTCTTAGCAGTTAAGCAAAAAGTTTTCTGTGCTTTTTGCAATACAGGTTATTAAGTACAGATTAGATTAGTTTATTATGTTATAGTAGTATAAATTATGTTTTCTTGTGAAACCTAACCTACCCTGCACTTAATTACCTATATTGCGGTACTGTTAATGCGTAATTATCCAAATATAATATTCACATAAAGTTAATAATACATAATACCTATAGAACTTGTTTACAAGCTTAAAGTATTAGTATAATTGAAAATAGCTTAGAACACGGGTATTAATAGTACCTTGAAATTACGAAGATCAATTTTCCTCTGTCTCAAGTAATACCCAAGGTAAGCGCTACCCATACCGAGGATGAAGCTCGGCAAATTGTTTTCTACTAGCACGTGGTGTTCATGTAAATTCCTATCATTCATTGTACGCAGGGCCCTGTAAAAGTTATTTTAATTTAAAAAAAAAACAGCTTCCAGGTTTTTCCCGCAGGCGTTAGGGCAGATGAAAGGAAAGCGTTAAGACACTTCTTCTCCACTTTCCGCCCGAAATCGAGACATTACCAGTAAAATGCGATGGTTAAGAGTAAATTAAATATACTACCTACAATATTATGCGCCATTGTTTTTCAAAAATATACATATATGTATGCGTTTTTATACAATACATACTCAGGACTGTAAACAGCGACACCTTCCAAGTTGTATTGTAGAATGTGATAGATCGAGCTCATAACCCCAATGGCTAGTAACAAGAGTAGGGTAGCACATTTAGTCTTCCAGTCTCGGTGACGGATCATGAAGTGGACTATGAGACCGATGATGAATAATTGTATGTCTACTGCAAGGTGCCTGAAAATATAGATAGAAAGGTGTAATATCTATTTATTATCTAGGTAGCAATTCGTTTCGGATACACATATCTCAAAAACTATTAAATCGATTTTGATGTAACTTGAACAGTTTCCTAATTTGAAATATATTATATTTAAATCTAAATTGATCATCTCAATATAATTTTTAGTTAATAACTTGAATACGACTCGACACAGGCAGCACCAAACCACGGTGGTCTCTTCCGAACCAGTGATAACTTTATGTTCATTCAATAATTTAAGAATTGCAAAGGTATGTTTAACAGAAAACTATTTTGTATTTGAAGCATACCATGTTTGAAGAACACAATACTTGTCATCCCGTACAAGATTGTTGAAATAGAATAAATGGGCCCAGTAATAGTCCCTGCACTGCGCGCTGACACCGTTTGTGACGAAATACTTCCACAGCGGCCCGGACCCCATGTGACGGAGCCAGGTCGCTATAAATGCTATTACAAAAGCCAATGGGGTGGTTAATCTGGAAAATTCCAATCATTTCAATTCTTTTTTTTTCGGCTTTACGCTGTATCCCGTATAGCAGGGTAGACAGAGGGAAACTAGTCCACTTCGTTTTCCACTTTTACAAATGAAAATATGAATATATATTTATTTATTCCTCGAGTGAGCATCGAACCCACAACCGTCGCGTTTATAATCACACACTTGTGCCACAAGGACAGCAATGAATCTCAATCAATAAATCTTTTTAATAAATATATTAAAATAGAAATATGAGTAGTAATACTTAGCGTCCGTCCATTTTTGATTCGGTATATAGGTATTATATTAATTCTATTATATTTTGTGCAAATATTAGATTAAAAAATATTGTCTATCTTTAAATTTAACAATTATTAGTACTCTTGCTGTAAGTAAAATGATCCTTTCAATTTATTTTTCCCATTTTCTAGACATTAAGTGTTAAGTAGCGAAACTAAACGCCGCACTTTGTTTCGGTACCAGGGCGAAGAAATGAAAATACTTTACTCGTCCAATTAAGAATCGAACCCATTACTACGAACACATAACACGTTTACAGTCAAAAAAAAAGAAAATATTAAACACTTACTTCCACCATCTGCGAAGGAGTATTAACGGTATATCCTTCCAAGACATTTTATTCTTTTCCGCAGAGATTTGCAAATAGTATATCATAAAGAATCCGCTCATGAAAAAGAATAACTGAACTAAACTGGTTGAACTAAAGATTAATCGAAATTTACTTTCATATGCCTGCAAAAGAGAGAAAAAAAAATATTTCATTATTCTTTTGAATTTAAACGTTACTCTATTTCCTTTTATATTTATATTAAATAAATTGTGACTTATAATTTTTCGACATGATAGTACATTTTAAATCATACCTTTTCAAAATTATGAGGATCGCTTATAAATCCAGTTAAGGTAAATATTGAGTGACCAAACACTACTAGAATATGGCCTATTGTCCTGAAACATATAGAGTATAAAAATATAGAGCTCTCAGAACAGATTGTTTCTCCAATTCTTCGGCCACATAAAGATGTGGTTGGGTGTTACATAACATGACTACTATAAATGAACCTTTGTGGAATCAGACCCAAATACCTCCTAGTGTGGACCCAACCAAATCCTAAAGTATTTTTTTCAGCTTCACGCTATATCTCACATGTTACACTGTAGACGAAGGAAGCAGAGTGTCTTAATATTACGCGAAAAGTGTCCGCCGAATTCCGGAGGCATTGTGTGTTGAGTGGCGTAACTCAACGCCACGCCTCTACACCAGGGGGAAGAAATGAAAATGGAATCGAACCCACCACCTTTCTTGTAACTGTCACACGCTTGTGCCCCGCGCCGCAACTGGACTGCCCAACCTAGTCAATAGAACTTACCTCACTCCATAGAGCCCTTTTAATTCAAGAAGTCTTTCATCCACATCCGGTTCACGACTCAACATCTCAGTGTTGCGGAACACAGAAAAGCACAGTAGCACATTATTTTTATTATTTTCTGAAAATGCATCATCAAATGTTCAAAAAAAATTATGCTAAAAATTAATATTTATAGCATAAT
Organism: Heliconius nattereri; assembly: GCA_013403645.1. Lineage (NCBI taxonomy): Eukaryota > Metazoa > Arthropoda > Insecta > Lepidoptera > Nymphalidae > Heliconius > Heliconius nattereri. The sequence continues at coordinate 1,319,578 of JAAIXI010000246.1, read as the reverse complement.
ATTTTTAAATATATTTATTTAATAATAAGATAACATAAATTTTGATTTAAGTTATCTTATTTAATGTTTATAAAATTGCGTGTATATTTATATTATTTTATCTTGATTATGCGAGATAAATAAATTTAATTTTAGTAGAAAAAAATATTGTAATTATCATAATGTATTTTCATTTATTTTTGTACTTGCAAATGAATTGTGTTTTTTTTTCACTTGGTTCACATAGCACCTTACCTTCGAGAATTCTGCCAAATTCTAAAAACATAGAGTGTTGTGGAGAGAAACTCACGTTTTCTTCATCACCAGAGCGAAAAAATAAAAATATTAAATATTTCATTACCCTGAGTGGGAATGGAATCTACGACTATCGCGTTTACAGTAGCAGCCCCTATATTATCGTCCATTCTACAAAATCTCTAGATAATACCGAAATTTTGTACCTAATTATTATGAAGGCTAAAACTACTTGTAATATATAAAACGATTCACTATCTTAATATTTGGTTGATAGTTATACATAAAAATTTAAATAATGTTTATTACCAATTATGCATTTACCGCATTTACGGAATCGAAAGAATAATCTAGAGTTTCATAGTACAGATTTTTTATCCGTCTGTCCGTCTCTTTTTCTTTTTAAAAGGATCGAATAAAAATATCAGTACTATGTATATTCATGACTCGAAAATCACTCTATTTATTAAACGTTGCTACTTTTAATAATTATTTTTTTAGGTAGATGCAAAAAAGGCGGAGAAACCCAGGACACTGCTACGAGTCGAGCCAGAATTCAAGAGAAAAGGAATAATTGTTCCTAATGGCTATCAAACTTTAACGAATTGCGCTTGGATGATATTAACTTTAGTAGTTCTAATATTATCAGCTGCAGGCTGTATCCCGCACACCGCAGGGTAGGTAGAGGAAACCTAGTGTTAAGACACCATTATCAATTTTCCGCCGAATTCTGGAGGCACTGCATGTTGAATGGCGGAACTTAATGCGGAACTTGCCTCGACTCCAGAGCGAAGAAATGAAAATATAATCGTCAGCTCCACGCTGTATCCCGCACACAGGAGGGTAGGCAGAAGAAACTTTTATGTTAAGACACTCCGTTCCCCACTTTCCGCCGAAAAAATATTAATTTAAATAAATATTTCATTTCCCCGAGTTTTTTGGGATCGAACCTACAAGCGGTCGTGTTTACAGTCTTACTTACTCGTCAAGTACAATTGGCGCAAAGCAACGACTGGCCTCTAATATCTAATTTTATCGACTTATCTATAAGTATTGAAAAATCCCACCTGTACTATTTTTTACAATATTGGTTCCACGGTTATATCGTAAGTCATAGTAACTACCACATACAATAAAAACCAGTAAAATTGTAAATAATATTGCCACTGTATAGTCCAAAAGATCGATATCCACTTGCGCTTCTCCCGCTTCGTCACAGTTCAGCCTGTATATGCGTGTACTCAAGCCATATTTACTATTCATCATTTCGTTAAGGCATCCCTCGAGAATGGTTTTTAGATCCTCTTTTATATTTAATTTTGATTTTTGTATGTATTTATGGCAAGTATTTGTAACACACACCCCTCTCTCGATAGTAGAATAATTGAAATGTTTGAATTCTTGCTTAGAATAGCCCTGCAATAAAGAAAATATGGTAAAGCCATTTTTTTTGCTTCACGCTGTATCTCGAACATAGTAGAGTAGGCAGAGTGAACCCTGGGAATCTAGTGTTAAAAAACTCCGTTCCCATTAAGAATTTTGGAGTTAATGTTGAGTGGCGTTACCAAAGCGAGGAAATATAGAAAAATAAATAATTAAATTTAATTAATTCCTTGGGTGGGAATCGAACCTACAACCTGTGGCGTTTACAGTCGCATGCTTGTGCCCCTGCGTCACGAGTGGCTTCCATACTGCTTAATGAAAAAAATATAAAAGTAAACGATGTTTCATAGATTCCTATAAGCAAACAAATAGTATTGAATTTTTAGTTTTTGAAGAATTGCTTTCCATAGATATAGACTTGCTTTCTATTTGTATTTAAAATACTTTTACTTTCTCTGCATTCTTACTTGTAATTTAAGAGCAACATTGTTATTTGTAATTAATATATATAGTTTAAGTAATAGGAATATTTCAAGTTAATTTATGAAATCAATGTTATCTTATGACGTTTTCACTAAAATTCGGACGATCTGATCGACTGTGAGAGACAATAAAATTTCTTTTACTCCACTTTTTACTATACATTTAATAGAGTAGTCTGAAGGAATTTACTGTTAAGACACTCTATTACCCAACATCCTCCCAATTTTTTAGACACTACGTGTGGAGTGGCGGAATTCAACCCTCATCTTTCGATTGGAAATCGAACCCACGACCGTCACGTATAATACGACTGTGCTACAACATCCTCTTTTTGTTACAATTAACTTTATTCATACTTACTCTCATGGTATTGTAAATTTTATTACTAGAATTTCCATATAGCTCCATACTGGCTACACAATATACGGCTTCCGGATGTTCAAGGCACAATTCATAGTTTTCTAATTCGAATAGAGTCGGCAGTTTTCCATATTCAATTTCTGTTAAAATAAATGATATAAAACCTATATATTCATACGGCGAAGTAAAAACTTTTAACCCTTATTAGGGATCCGTACCTCGAAAAAAAATGGAACCCTTATAGGGTCACTTTGCCGTCCGTCCGTCCGTCTGTCAAGACCCTTTATCTCAGAAACGTGTAAAAGTCTCAAGCTTAAATCTATATCAAATACTCAAGTTGAAAATCAAAGTTCTGAGCCAACGCAACCCAATAATCCCCAAAACCCCAACAATCAAAAGCTGTTTGGCATAAGCGGCAAATTTACGCAAAATTTCGAAACTCGCGAGGGAATCAAATCAAACAAAGTACTTACCGTAGACCTATCAGTTACAAAATTTAACAAGAAGTGAGAACTTACAGTAGAAATATTTAAAAAAACACGAAAAGTGTAATTTTATAGATTTTTAAAAAAAATCAGTGTCACGCTTTATCCCGCACATAGCAGAGTAGGCAGAGGTTACCTAGTGTTAAGACACTCCGTTTTCCACTTTCTGCCGAATTTTGTAGGCTTTACGTTTTGAGTGTCTGAGCTCAACACCGCGCTTTGCCTCGACACCAGAGCGAAGAAATGGAAATATAAGCTTAAATAAATATTTCACTTCCTCAAGTGGGGATCGAAACTATTACCGTCGCGTTACACCCTTGTACTGCTGCGTCATCATTACACACTTATAATTGTAGTTCATTTTATACAAAATAAGAAATGTCTGCAAACTTAAGTTTGTCAACTTGAAATTGTACTTCCCGTTGATATACAATAAATAAATTGGTACGGAACCCTCGGTATGCTCACATTACGATAATTGGTACAGTTATAGAAACTAAGCAATATGCATAATGGCAATATTTAAAAAAAAACAATCACATCAAACTTTTACCTCATGTCTTATATTTATACTACAAGTCAAAAAAAATAACTCACCGTTCAATTCATATACCACGCCATAACTTCTATCGCACATTAATAATAAAAAAAATAAAAAAATAAGCTTATACATTTTTAAATGTAATATCCTAGTATACTTTATATTTTTAAATGAAACTTTTTCTAAAAAGAAGACCTTATAATTTTGAGGGCTATTAAAAAATAATATATTTATAATTATTTATTAATATCTATTAAGTAGAATCAACGAAAATTTAAGCTTTGTTTTAATTTTAAAAAAAAATCCGAACAAAATCCGTTGTTATACACCTGTATTCAAATCAAAAGTAGCGAGAACTAACCCAAAGCTATAACCATAAATCTATTTATTTAGTCATTTTATTTTTATGTATGGTATAAATTTATTACCTTTTATTTTGCTATATATCTTATGTATATTTATGTAAATATATAAAATTTACATATCGAGGTCGGCGAGCAGTGATACTGTAAAATGAATATTACTACATTTATTTTGTAACTAGTGGACCCGGACGCGGCTACGCCTGCTTAAGAATATTTATTAAATATATTATTTTCAGTTTTCAACCAAAAAGAATAATAAGCAGAGATATGTAATTAGAAAAAACAGCTGAGAAATTGAAAACGAATATAAGAAGTAATAGTAACTAAAGGATATTCTTAATATTAGAAAAAGTACCTAAAACCCGTATCTAAAAACTACCTAAAAGGATAATTTTTGCCAGCAATATCAAATAACATAAGAAGAGAACCAAAGTGTATGAAAATTTATAAAACCATCAACGTCATCTGCCTGTTCGCGTCGGTCATACTCGTACTATGCCGCCCGTAGCTAGGTCATTTCGAATCAGTGACATCTCCTTAATTATTTATTAGAATGTTATACAGTAAACTATAANGCGGCGACGCCCTAGCCGTACCCAGTCTGTTCTTAGTTCGTTTCATAATATGGCGGTTTGCGGTTTTCGTGGAGCGACTGCCGTCTGACCTCCAAAAACCCCTTTGTGAGGAAAAACCGAGGGGAGAGGTAAATAGAAGGGGGTAGGATAGGTAAAGGAACGAGGAGAGGGGGGGAGGAAGGACACCATTCTTACGGACTGGATGAGGATATAAGAGTACTCGGCGGCTGGAGGATCCGGGGTCGCGTACCCGTATGCCCACAAACCAATATCGGACAGATATTAGTCTGGACACCCTCTGGAATTATAAAAGTATTTTAATATATTAGTATATATGTGTAATGTTATGTTATATAGCCATACAAACAACATAGTAAATTGGACCGATAGATCCAGAAATCTTAGCGTTCAAACAAACAAACCAACAAACTCTTCTGCTTTATTATATTTGTATAGATTACATATTTAACACTCTTAATGTTTTAATTTTTTGGCTTTGTATAAAATATTATGCCAGTATTATCCTGTATACTGTATGTTGATTTCAAGATTTAATTTTTTTGAGAATATTTTTATAAGTATCACTAGTTTTTTTTCAGTCTTCACTAGGAGAGCTGTACAATATCAAAATATTTGCAATCTACAAACTTCGTCCAAGTATAAATGACTAATGAGTAAGTTTACTAACTTTCACTTAAGTATTAACATGAAAGGCATATTATTAATATTTTAGCCTTTAGAAATTTTTAGAAAGCTATTTCTAACTTTTACTGTATAGAGAAAAAATCAAAAGCCCAGACGCGACAGTCGGGCTGCATTTGCCAATTTTCTTTGAGAATCCTATTTTTTCGCAAAAATTCCCCTATATCTGATGAACCACTAAAAATCGACGAACATACATGATCGAACATACGGCGTGAAATGGATAGGCCTAAGGGCCCCAAAAGGTGGCCCCCTTCAAAAGGTGGTTCACCTAATTCCTCAAAAACTGACATCACATTAATGGTTCCCTTGGTGGTAATCACTTAACGTCAGGTGACCCGCTGACTCGTTAACTTGGTGTTAGTTTATAAAAAAATACTTTATAAAAATTACAAATAAATAATTTTTCAAATAGAAATATTTTTAATACAAACAATTACAAATTGCACAAGGACGTAATAGTTGTACATGTTAATTTCAATTCTAAACTTTTCCATGGCCTACCTACCTACATACCTCCATTCACGCTTTGACAGCTTGCTGTCAGATTAAGTTGCACTTAACATTTAACTTGGCTGTAAAGTCGCATTTATGCTTTTAATGGATAAATTCTTAAAATAAATTTGGCTACAGATACGAGTATATTGTTTTCTATTACTCGAAAATCACATTTTTGACTTTCAATAACCAGTTTTAATTCAAACATATTAATTAGTATTACAATATTATGTTTTTAGCTTATCTCTTATAAATGCTAATGAATTACTATTTGAGATATCTTTTACGTAAGATTGTTTTTTTCCCGCTATATCCACTAAGCCATTTCCGTTTACCATTTTCCGTCGAATTCCTAAATTGCGCTTTGCGTGTTGAGTGGCGTAACTCAACGCGGCTTGGTAATAAGATTAATATTATAATATTATTTTATTTATTAATATTTTTTAATATATATTTATTAATATTATTTGAGGCCGTCATGACGCGGCGTGATAGTGAGGGTTCGACGTTCGACCTAAATAATTATTTTCATTTGCTAGCCCTAGTCACGAGATAGAGCACTGCGTTCCACTATTGAATACATAATCTCTCGAGAATTGGTAGGAAAATAGGGAGTAGAGCGTCTTAGCACTGGGCTTCATTTACTTACTCTGCTATATAAAGGACACAATAATTACCAAACAGTTTACTGCTATCTAAAGTTTATATTATTACAGTTCGCGCCGATCATTGTGTATAAACTGCCGGAACTTAACGCCATGCTTTTAGTTTTTGACCGTAGTCTAAGAAAAAGAGAGGGGGCCGTTGAGTTCCGCTCAAAGCTCAATAAGTCGAAAACGGGAAACAGGGTTTCTTATCACTAAAAATTATTTTATAGTGATAGATTTGATGTAGAGGGAGCATACTGTGAAGACACTCCGGTCATACACTCCAGTATCACCTTGAGCCATTTTATCACATACAACATAGAGCCATTCGAATCATTGGGAACCCAATGATCTTTACAAGGCTTGACACTTTGGCTTCGCGTAGAGACGTCTCCTCGCTGTGCATTCCCTACCACATTTTTCATGGGGAGCGTTCTGAAGCGCACTACTGTGCGGTTTCGTAGAAACTTCCTTTCACGCACCACGGAACTGTGGAATAGCCTACTCGCGGCAGTGCTTCCAGGTCGATATGACTTGAGTACCTTCAAAAAGTGCGTCTATCTCCACCTTAAAAGCCGGCAACGCACCTGTAGCTCCTCTGGTGTTGCACAGGGTCGTGGGCGGTGGTGATCACTTACCATCAAGTGATCCGAACGCATGTTTGCCTGGTCCTTTTCCATAAAATAAAACCTATCCCTATTTTTTTTTTGTTTTTAGAAAAAAAAAACGTAATCATTATCCCGAATGGACCATCGAACCCATAATCACAACTTTAACATTCGTTTACAACTTTCGACGAGTCGAAGAGAGCAACGAATAAAAACGATGAGGACGGACAAGGACGTAATCGATATAATTGTTTTACGCTACATTAAGTTTATTGTTTAATTTTCAAATTTTTTAAATTCATCCTTATCGTTAGATTAGCACATACTATAAATTACTAAGTATATGTGTTTTGTAAATTCTAGCGACTAACGAAACCTAATGTTTAGTAATTGTTTATGTCAATAAAATTTGATTATTGCCATTATTTATTAAATTTGTATGTTCATTTGTATGTATACGTAATTTATTAAAGTATTTTTCCTTGAGCTTCCCAACAGTGTGAACATGTCCCGCATGTAACAGTTTAGACAGAGGGTATCTAGTGTTAAGATACTCCATTCTCCACTTTCCGAATTTATAGAAAAATTAGACTTGCTTTTATTAAATACTGTCAAATCATGAATGAAAATACATCTCTGTCACAAACCATAATTTAATTTTGAACTATAATTTGTATTTTTTTTTTATTTTACTAATCATATTTTTTGGGGGGAAATGTAGTTGACTTCTAAGAACATAGCATCACATATCACGTCTGGCGTTCTTTCTGGCATAAAAATATATTTTATCATAAAATTTAAAAGATGAAATATGAAATAGAAAGCGCCTTATAATTAATTTTATCACCAACGCTTCAATTAAGAGGTTTTGCTATACACTATGTACGTGGCATATCGTAGAATGGTCAATAAAAAAATAATTTCGTCACCCACTCTGGACGTAAAACAACTAACAGTGTCGTTCTAATTGGTGTCTATAATTTAAGGACTAATAATCTAATGTCCTTAGACTATTAGTCGTATAATGTATAGGGAATAGATGCCTAGAGAGATTATTCGAACTTTATAAGTAATTTACGATCCTGTATCGATAAAGATTATGTATGAAGAAGACAGTATATGATACCATAACGTCGGAAATTTTTTGTCCTCTTAAATATATTTTCAAGTAAAGACAAGGCATCTCAGGTATATAATAACCGCTCGGGTCGCTCACGACCCCTATGTAACACCAATAAGCTACAGCTGCGTTGCCGGTATAAAAGGTGGAGCTAGACTTGTTTTTGAAGATATCCATGTCGTTACGCCAAGGAACCACTGCCGCAGATAGGCTTTTCCACAGATTTGCGAAAACAATTCCTACCAAACGCACTGAAGTCGAACGCCACATATCGAAATGAGAATGATGTTTAAATATTGGATTCTGAAACCGTCGTATGCAGCTTCCGAGGTCCAAATTTATAATGTATGTATGTATATACGTTATCTAAAAAAATATTTTAAACAACATTTAAAAATGTCTAAAATATTCATATGGCTTAATTTTATCATTTTGTTATAGCTTCGAAGTCAACGGCATCGCTCAGATAGTATTTGGCAGGTTTTTGCTCGCTTTGACTCTCATTTGAGCGGATCTTTTATTAGTCTGAAAGAAATACCAAAATATACAAATGACGCACGAAGGAATTAGTAAATAAACAGATGTGTCCATATAAAGGTGGATAGTTTCACACTAGCAGCTTAGAGCTAGTGACGCGTGGTTACAATGAATTTATTATATTCACTACTGTTATTCAATATTTTCAAATATGGTCTGGGTTTCATATTTCATTTAAATGGTGAGTCTTTTTATATTATTTACTTTTTTTAACCATACTGGTATGAATATAATTCGGAAATATATTTGACTATACTTTATTAAAAATACTGTTATGGATTCGATGCCCTTGTGGAAATATTATTTTTATTTTCTCGCTTTGGTTGAACGCGATGTTAGGTTACGCCACTCTAGGTCACACGCAATCTGTGGAACTGAGTGCCCTAACACTAGGTTCCCTCTGCCTAAAACACAATCCAGACGTCTCGCCTATGTATACTTTGAAATATAGTTATATTTTTAGGTTACAAGGACGATATTGGAATGAAATTCATAAAGAAATCGGTTAATATTTAAAATTTAACATTACAGACACGGAGCATGCTAAAATGCCGCATCTATACGGGCTCGCAGACTATGACGCTTGCTTGCAGGACTCTCATACCTACTGCTTCGCAACTTTCGACATCTATGGAGAAGATGATAACGAAATATATACACTTATACGAGTAAGCATTTACATGAAAGCTACAGTTTTTCAGCCCCGGAGGTCTTGTATGAAAAGAAAAGAAAGAAATAGGTAGAGTAAACACCTTTAGGGGACGTGAAGATAAAAAAACATTATTCATAAAAAGTGTGAAATTCTTTTGAGTGATTGGGTCTGCCATTTAAAAACTATGTCTTCTTTTATTTAGGAATACTCCAAATACAACCTCAAGCATTTTAATTACACGAGAGTGGACAGAGGAATGTGTGTAGAGACGACATGTCAGAAATACATGGAAAATTATAATTTAGATATAAACCAGAACCTGGAGACGATAATTGAGGGATGCTTCAATCAAACGATGAAGGAGGAATATAATTTGAGTTCACGACTACAATCAAGAAGCTGCGAAGGACCAACTCAAACAAAGCTGTCTGTTGATATTACAGATGTTATTATGGGTGTAGTTCTAGTGGGTTTGTGCGCGTCGGTTGTTATAGGGAGCTATTACGACTTACGCCAAAGACACAACAAAAAAGAAAATCATCCTAAAGGTATAGTAAAGTGCGTTCCAGCATTAGCACAAGTTTTAAATTAAATAGAAAATAAAGTTATTGGCCTTAAGGTTGAAATTTTTTCTTGATTCATAAAGGCTAAGGTTGTATGGCTTAACATATCGGGTAAAAAACTTCCACTGCTTACTAATACTTTTGCTGGAATTTTTCATAGGATTTCTGTTTCTGTTCATGTAGGATTTAATTTTGTCCTCTTTGGGTTTCTAACATAGACCTTTGACTTCAAATAACCTTCACATCCACAAGGAATCTAATGTTGTTAAAACACACGAACCAGAACGAACATGGAAAAGAGGTGACGTTTAAATTTTTCGATTATCAGCCGGCATTATTTATTATTTTGTAATTATTCTTCAATACTATATGTAGTGTTTCTTAGTATAATGTTCTATTTTTACAAACCTTAAGCTCTCAACTGTCAAATTATTGTTCTTTCAGTGTAGACATTAATGTACCATGAAAATTGCTCCAAAATCGAAATTTTGAGCTTATTATGGGCCATCCTATATAATTTAATAAATAAGGTGTGAAGACACTCCGTTGCTCGAACCCCGCCCAATTTTCCACACAGTCCATTTCTATGAAGCGCAAAACGAGTGAGGTAATTAAAATCATTTCCTCCAAGTGGAAAACCAGCCCATAACCATCGTGCTTAACGATAAACACTCTGCTGATCGATTACGGTGGCCTTTGATAAATTAGCGAGATATTAATCTTTTGCAAGAAATAAATAACCAACTATTGCAATGATTGAATGAATTTTAGGTTCACAACTTTTCTTGTGCTTCTCAATATTTCGAAATTTAGAAAAATTATCTGAAGTGGAAACAAGTGATGAAAGATTAACAGAACTAAAAGGAATTCACGGGATTCGGTAAGTTTTATTTATTTACATTGCAAAATAATATTTTGCCTATAATAGTTAAACTAAATTTTAAATATTAATTACTAGCGGCCCTCGGACTTAGGACATTAGGGTGACCATACACAATATTAAAATATAAATATTTTTACTGTTTTATTATAAGTATAGATGATACATTAATATCTATGTTTATTAAGTATAGAAAATAGAATTGGAAAATGTATTATAAAAGATTTTTTAAAATAATAGTAATAAATAAAGACATCAGCATCTTAGAAAAAATAACAATAATTTAAATAATTACCATTTATAGGAAGTAGCATTAAAATTTAAATAGTAAATAGTTTTTTATTAATAATAATAAAATAACTAAATAATTAATTTACATAATGATTGATTAATTATGAAATATAGCATTGAACATTTAACATAATATTTATTAATAGTAATTAAAGGAATTTGACTTTTTCCCCAATACTACGAAACTTTATTTTTGAAGAACAATTAATGTTGTATTTATTTATTATTTATATAACGTAGTAAAATTAAATGTAATTAATATTTTACTATTGATTTTCAGTGTAATCATCGAGTTTATTGTAGTATACAGTCATAGTTTTTTCGCATCAGTGAATTTTATCAGGAATCCACATGAACTTGAAAAGGTGAGAGAATAATGTTATATTTACAATTGCCTATATTTTTATTTTACTTTCACGCAAACTAATCCAGACATTGTACGTCAAGTGGCAGAATTCTATTATCGAACTTACAGCCGTTGCGTTTACAGTTGTTGTGCCTTTATATATTATATTGATTTCTCGACTAACTGGCAGTTTACTGAATGTATTTGTTTTTAAGCCGTCATTTGTTATTTTTGTTTACATTATTTAGCGTTATTCGCCAATTAATAATTTAATTATTACTTAATTTATTATAATTAATTATTTCAAAATTGAAATAAACTCCTCGAAATTCTGTAAATAAAAAAATTAATAAAGTAAGACTTAAACCTGCTACGTTTCGGAATTGAATAGATCTTTCCAATTAATGACGTATGTGTTTTAATTTTAGACGTTCGAAAATATTTGGTTCAGAACCTTTTCTACCTACTCAAGCATTGTACAATACTTCTTCTTCATCTCTGGCTTCCTCATGACTTATGTAATGTTAATAAAGGAAGAAAAGTTGAAAATATCCTGGAAGTATTTACCTAAAATTGTATTCATGAGATGGTGGAGGTAAGACAATATCTTGCAAATAAGCCGCTTAAGTCATCGCGGGCACAACGACTGACTGTAATCGCAATGGTCGTTAAATACTCACTAGAAGTATGTTTAAATTATCATCATTTTAACGCTCTAGTAGACAAAACGTGACACTACATACACAATATCTTTGAAATTGGGTGACAGAGAGGAAAAGAGTGTCATGGCCCTAACTTCAATCTGCCTTTTTCTGCAAAGTAGGGTACTTAGCAGGAAAAACCGAGAACCTTCTTTTTGTAAGCAGCCTATTTAATTTCAATTGTGACTTTCTGTTTGTGGCTCATTTCTTTTCTTTTTTATTTTTTGTCATTAATGTATATTTTAAAAAAAATGTTGTTGTATTTTATTATGTGGCTTACTTACCTAATCTGTTTTTTTAATTCTTAACTAGTGGGCCCGTGCGGGGCTACGTCCGCCCGCTTGAAACAGACATATTACTAAGAAGTTGAAAACTAAAGATTCAGTCAATTCAGTTGTATAAAGTAACTGTTACGGTAATTAGCACATTTGTCGAATTAAGTACTTTAAATTGATATAACTTTTTTATTTATGAACCGAACCGATTGAATCGAGCGATCCAATAGTGAAAACCGCATCTAAATCAGTTAAGCCGCTTCTAATAACAAACGCACACAAACGGAGAGACAGACAAACAGGCAAACAGATAATGTAATGAATTTAAAAAAGTCATTGTTTTGGGTTCTATTATGTTAATAAAGGTTCCCAATATCTATATAATCTATCTAAAATAGTAATATTTTACATTTCAGATTGACACCACCGTTCGCCGTCGTATTGGGCATAATGGCGACTCTATTCCGTCACATTGGCTCCGGCCCCACATGGAAGCACCACGTCGCTGACGGAGTGGCGACTCAGTGTAGGAGGTATTATTGGACCCATATCTTCTATTTTAATAATTTCATGATTGATGACATCATGTGCTCTGTAGAATCGTGGTAAGTATTAAGTCATATCGTGATTAATTAATTAATTATGTTAAAATATGTTTTTGTACAGATCTATATCTATATATATAAAAGGATTTGTCCTCACTGACTGAGGTAAGACGCACGCACAGCTGTAACCGCTGTGCATAGAAACGTGAAATTTGGATAGATCTTTACTTTCGTAATCTGGTCATCCATTAAGAAGGGATTTTAAAAAAAATAATTCTGAAGGGGTGAAATAGGGGTTTAAAAGTTTTATGGAAAAAAAAATCGGCACTGATTTTCATAAAATTGTAAATTCAGACTCTTAAAAATATTTCATTGAACACGTGTTTCACGGTTTATTAGAATTCACCCCTAGATAAGCAAGCGAAGCTGCGCGCGTCCGCTAGTATAAGTATAAACCTACAGGGAGACTGAAGCAAAAAAAAAATATTATTATTTACATTTTAGTTCTTTGTTGTTTTTGTTGTTTGTTTTTAAATATTACATGATTTTCTTTTCTTTGAAGAACTGTCATTGTTTAAAGCTTTTTTAGTAAAAAAAATTAAAAAATCATGTGATTTATTATCACGTTCACTAAAATATATCAACTGCACCATAAGTCATAACAAATATTATTTCCAGGCACATAGCTACAGACATGCAGCTGTTCATCCTTGGCATTATAGTGTACTTGTATATTCGCAACAAAAGCTGGAGATTCAAAGCTGCGACGCTGGGCTTGTTCATAGTGACCGGTATGCTGAGTCCTGCACTGCATATATGGACGATGGACTTGGACGGACTTATGCTGCTTAAACCTGAGTTAATATTCTATGTATCTATCGAAGGTTTTTTACAGCTTCGCGCTTTATGTTTCATGTATGCATACATGTAGGAAGGAATGGTTCCGTATCCAAGCATAAGCCGCTCAATATATCTAACATATAGTATGTAGATCAAAAGTGCCTTTTACAGCATGTAAATAAAATTGATATTTTAGTTTTAAAACATAGGCCGTAGCGAGAAGCGTAGTTTTAAGACGCCCCCTTTTCCGGTCTCCGCCTGACTTCCAGTCTTTGATAGTCGAGTGGTTCATCACTACACTTTGTTTTGCTTGGATAGACAAATAATTACAAGTATTATTATATATTGTAGGTTGGTTGTGAGTTTAGTCCCTACTCGGAGGAAGATATTCTATTTTCTCGCTCGGGCAAGACAGAACACCGCGTTGTTTGTGCACAAGGTTATTGCCATTAAACATTTTTTAAATATTATGTATTGTGCATTATATTTCTTTACAGATTCCTCAGAACGCTATATGATGATACATTCCGGAAGTACCATGTATTCTTTTATAACAACCTAACATGCTTCTTCATGGGAATGGGAAATGGATATTTAATATATTATTTGAAAGAGAAAAAAATTGAATTCCCCAATTTTAGGGTAAATATAAACAAAAAATAATGAAGAGAAAAGAAAATTGCTTATTTTTTTAGGTTAACTATATCTATTATATATTTTCTATTATATAAAATGAATCTTTTAACCACATTCTTTGCGGATTGTAGTAAAACTAACAATACCAACAGGTATTGTTATCAGCTAATTAATTATTGTTTTATGGTGTGCCAGAACAAAAATCTGAAAACATAAAAACTAGCATCACAGGGCTGATAGGAAAAAATCATATAATAAAAACATTTAATAGGACGGAAGGAGTGTCTTAACACTAGGTTCCTTCTGCCTACCCTGCCGTGTGCGGAATACAGCGTGAAGCAGATTTTTTATTATATTTTTTTATTGTAATACAGTTGATAAATAAGTAAATATTTTTAACTCACTTCTACTCTTCACACTGGCTACCCTGCTAAATTAGCTTCTCTAGGCTAGCGCACTAGAGTACTGGCGTTATATGTTACCCGGGAATTTGTTAAAAAAAAAACATAATGAGAAAATTTTACAATCAATACTGATTTATTATTCTACTAATTTAAAATTTATGTTAGAAGACAAAGAAACAGTTTTCTTTTGATTTTTTTCTTTTCTTTTGTTTTTGTTTAACAGTTCCTGAAGTCAAACAATTTTATATTTTTATTTAAGCTCGGTAATCTCGTATGCTGGCTCATTATACCTGCGGTATCTGGGGTTTACTTCTACACCGGTTGCACCTTCGATGACGCAGAGAAAGTGTCCCTGACATGGCGTTTACTGTATGCGTCGTTACATCGCTTTGTTATTGGTATTATTGCGAGTATTTGGATTTTGGGAGTAACTTTGAAATTTAATGGTATGAAACTGATTCTTATAATATTTTTTTAGCTTCATGCTGTAATCCTCATATAGCTAGGTAGGCAGAGGGAATCTACTATTGACATAATATGACTTCATTCCCCATTTTTTAAGAAGTGAATGTTATTTTAAGGGTTTCAGGGTATTCAAATAAAATCAAATCAGCAATCACAATCAGTCTGTTTACAGTCACACTTTGTGCCCCTGCGTCACGACTGGTCTCAGTATTCTATTAAATTATTTTTAAGGGGATTTCAAGGGTTCAAGGGTATTCTATTAAATTATTTGAATTTCTCCGCCCTGATAAGATAAAATTCAGTGTTCAGTTCCACCACTCCACACATTATGTCACTATTTGTAACACGTGACCTCCCTATTTAGTCCACTTTAGTTAGAAGAATTAAAATAAATTACTTTAATTACACTAAGAAAAAAATATATAAAAAATAAAATGTTTTCAATTAGGTAATATGCAGTTTTGACGTAAACTAATGGTATAAAAATATATTTTAAAGGTGATTTTAAAATAATGATAAGCATTTGTTTTTCAGGAAACTCCTTCGCATTTTTGGAATGGAAGGGATGGCTAATACCGAGCAAATTGTCGTATTGCTTGTATTTGGTTCACGACAACGTTATACACTACATGATAGGCACGAAAACTAAACTAACGGATATAGTCATTACAGATTCGGTAAGATCATTCTTATCTATAATTTTCTGTTTTATTTTACATGTTGGTTAACTTTTTTTAGCTCAATGCATCGTCCCGTATAGCATTCACCATTTTCATTCGAATTTGAGTATTGAGTCTGTTCGGTTCCTATCCATAATATATAGGAGGAATAAACCCACAACTACTGTACTTGTACTCATACGCTGCCCCCCTGCCTCACGGTGGCCTCTTGGTTGTCTTTTTACTTATATAATATTGTAGGTTGACGGGAATTAAACACGATCCATATATCTATATATTCAAGTATATTTAACTGCAATGTCTCTCAAGCATTTTCTATTATTTCAGGTATTTGTCTTCTTCAGAGTGCTATTTTTGTCCCAACTATTAGCCCTCCTTCTACATTTATTCGTAGAAGCTCCAGCAAATGAGATTATCAAAGTCATGATAAAAGGAAAAAAGGAAAAGAAAAACGATTAGAAAGTACAAATTAACGAAATAATAACAGAAGAATAATAGACAATTTGATTTTTTTTACTCATCTGAAATGGCGGATTATATTTTGATTTATATTTATATATATTTATGATTATATTTTTTTACGCATTTTTTCTAATACAAATCTGTAATTTAATTTATTATTTCAGGTCTTCTGAATTAACGTCTCAAAAACCCCATTGTCTTAGACAAGTTTGTATTAAATAAAAAATAGTGAATTTTGGCGCCCAAAATTCGTCAATACGAATCGAGGGGGGTTTCAAAACAGAGATTTCCATCACTTTGGACTATTTACAATATTTTGCTTGAAAAGTGTGTGTCCGGGGTATAGGGTACTTGTCCTGGATCTACAGTTATGAAATTTAGCACGCAGTCAGAACTTAGTAAAAAAAAAAGAAAAAAGCCGAAAAGTTAAATTTTATAAGTTTGTAATGTTTCTTTTATATAACTATAAAAGAAACATTACAAACTTATATATGTAGTTCATTCCATATAAAACGAGTGCATATGCACACAAACTAAGTTTGTCAATTTTTAGTTCTTCTTTTACGTTACTATAATATTCATTTATTCTTATTCTTTCGAAAACATTGTTTATACGTTGCATTTACAGAACATAAACGGGCGAATCCGCGAGCGGGCCGCTAACATGATATATTTTATAACTCTAATAACCTATTATAAGCGCTATTAATTATTTATTAGTTCACTTTTCTCGTGACCTTAGTTTGTATATAGTCATTAATATCCATCTAACAGTATTACGTTAAGTTTACAATGATGCATAAATAAATTATTTACTTATTTTAAATTTAGGAAACGTATATTTTCTTATAGACACCGCCAAGGTACAGTTAATTAGATCGAAGATCTAATTAACTGTATGTGTGTAATGTAACTGTAGTTCTACGATATTTAGCCTGAAAGAAAACCAGAACTCTGAAAAAATTGCCGGAAGAGCATAGTTGAATGTATAACTACTTATATTCTATTGTAAAATAAAGAGTTCTCGCGTCTGAGTATCATTTTATTAATTTTAATAATTACTTTACCTTTCAAACTATTTTCGAAACGAATGTTCTTTTTTTGTAATTAAAATTTTTTTTCTTCGTGAAATTAACAGAACTATTGTTAAAAAATATTTTATTCATCCCTATGAGTGCAGATCTCGCCCCGATTTTTATTTGCAAAAAAATGATCTGCCAAAGGAAGTTAGCAGATCATTTTTTTACATAACTTTTTCAAGGGTAATAACGACAGAACTATTTGGGTCATACACAAATCGCGACCTGAATGTGTACGGAAAAAAAAGTGAAATATTTGTTCAAAATCACTCTCATTTAATTCTTATAGATTAACCTAATACAGAAAAAATATGAGACCAGATCATTATTCGTTTTCATTATTTTATTCGATGCATAATTTTTTTAGTGACCACAGAAGGGACACAGTTCTGCAGAAAAGTATAAAGTAATAGTGCTACATGTATTTGTTTGGTTTCCTACTTCTAATAATAATCATATTGGTTAATAACGTCCTTGATTACGATATGATATCAATATTGTCACGAAAAAATTTAAAAATATCTAGTAAGTGTCAGATTCATACAGCAGATTCCTTCAGTCTTAAAAATGTAAGGTAATAAATAGAAGAAAAATATAATTTCTTAAAATTATTGAGTAGCAAGCAAATTAATCCATGTTTTCTTATCATTATTTGTTTGTTCATAATAGTTTCAGTTATTTTCTGCATACCTCAATGGAATTAAACTCAAAATCTTTATTTAAACAATGAATAAATTTATAAACAATGTTAACGTAACGATAATGATACTATAACAAATACTAGTCTCTTAAAACAATAATAAAGAGTCCTAATCCAACTAAACAATATCTGCTCAATAATGAATGGCCAACAATTATATCGAAAAAAAATGATAAAATTAAGTTTTCTTGGTCATTTTCAAAAAACTCTCTGTTTTTTAATCAGATCTTTAAGTACAGGATCATGTCTCAAATTTGTAGAAAAAGAACAGATAGATGTTGTCTTAAGATAATCAACGAGTAATAAAGAAAGACCCAAGTGTGTAAATAAAGTTGTATTTTTAATCCACCAAAAGAGATTGGTTGAACTTTTGATCCATATTTACAACAGTAATTTTCAAAGAATAATAATAATAAACTCGCAGGGCAGCTTGTGGCGAGCTGTTGGGGGGTGGTGATCCCCACGGGCCTGAGTCCTCCGGAGGAGGATTGTAATCTAACCCCTGCATCTGGCTTCCACTTATTGGCCGGCAGAGTGGAGCGCAAGCGCTATATGCTCAAAAGGGTGGAAGTGCTCAATCTGCGTAATAACGGGGAAACCCGCTCACAAGCTCCTCGTGATGGTGAGCTCTGCTGCTGCTCCTCTCTACACCCTTACCCGACTACCCCGATGTTGCACCCGAGGCACTACGCTGCTTTGTGGGGGCCCATCTAGTAGGAGGCGAGTCACCGTCCACCAACCATTCAATTTGAGACTATTGTAAAGGCAGACGTCCGGTAGTCTCATCCAATAGCTCAGTAGCCAGTCCATCCAAATTCCATTCCATAGTCCTAGTTTAGATTTCCATATTTCCCATAGTCCATACGCATTAACCGGCGACCATCTCTGAGCAATTACCTGTGGTTGCCCAGCGATGGATCCCGGCTGATGCGTCACAGTAAAACATTTGTATATTGTCTTAGTGGCCTCTGCGTGTTGGAACTGTGTCCCCACGCAAGCCTTCTAAAGGACTGGGTTCTTTTGAAACCGTGAATCTTAAAAGAGAAACATAGTAATAATAATAGTATTTATTAAATTAATATTTCTTACATAACAATAGCAACATTAATCGGTAATAACTGCAGTAGTATTAACTGTGTTGCAGTTATTAGCTACTGCCTCGCAGCCGGTGATGATTCAGAAGTTAATATGTTAATCATCTGCTGATGATGATGATCAATGTTGATCAATGTTAGCACGTTATTAGTTAATAATAGCATTTTGTTTAGCTCTACTTGTCCCACGTCTGCTTTTTTTCTTCTCTTCATTGGTTTAGTGCACCCCAGATCTATTTGATTAGAGCAATGTGTCTGGAACAATGTAAAAAAAGCTTTTTCAAGATATATACGATATATTGATTTTGTTTTGGTCATTATAAAATAGCAAAAAAGCTGTTAGTTTAGTTTTACAAGCGCAAGCATAACAAATAAACAAAAATTGATGTTGACATTACAACATATATTTTAAAAATACTGGTATAGTTTTTATTAACAATTTTTACTATTATTAATGTGGACAGACATCTTTCTTGTGGACATCTAGAGTAACAGAAAATATATCTACAAAAAAGATTTTCCAATCGAAAATAAGCAATGGTCTTTAGTTTTCTAGGATAGAGAAATGGCAAGTGAGATTTCAAAAATACTTTTTAAAGCCATTGTGCCTGTATAATTACAAATATAAGTTGCACATACTTACCAAAATACACTAAAAAAAGGAAAGACTCGCTGATCTTTTACAAAATGAACAAATTACACGATTCTTATTATTGGAATATAAAAATACACATCCGTCTTGCGTAATGGGTGTAAGCAAATTGTAGCTGTCTAATATTACCAAATTAAAAGATATTACATTTATGGAAACTTAGGAGACATTTTTTAAATGCAGATTTTTTGGATCACAGAAAAGAGGCATATACGCGTAACGTCTTGTTTATTAGAAATTATAGTAAAAAGGCTGAAGCACATTTTGGAAATTATCAATAAAAAATTAACTCAAGTATAGTATATATAGTATACGAGTATAATATAAGTATATTCTACGCTGAAAATATGTGTGATTTCGATGACACGGGCGTAAATACATAAATTACATATTTTTGAAACTATGAATAATGAATCTGAACTGTCCACAGAAAGGGACAAATGAAGGAATTTGAATTTTTTTCTCTACATTTTTTTTTAAATTTTGATGTGTAGACTATCCACTTAACATAAGAGGGTAGGCATAGTCAACTTTAGAATGAAAAATCGTTATTGCTATTGTAACATAACACTCATATGAGTATGACCCATTTATAAAACCTATCGGGAACTATAGAACTCAGGTGCATGCGAAGAGAACTCCATTTTTTTTTGATCTGCTGGACAATGCTCTGCTAAGTTCACAAACATAATATTGGTCGGGAGTGTTTTAACATTAGAGGGTTCCGCTGCCCGCTGCACCACTACTATGCGGGAAATCGTAAAACTGCTTAACTGCTTTATATAATCAAAAAGTCACGTCCAAAATAATTACTTATGTATTATTTTTTCACCATCGTCCATCGTTATTAAAATCATAAAAAACCATGTGCTTGGGAAATAAAATTTAAATGTTAATTTTTTTTATTATTATATTTTAACAATCGGTCGTTACGTCTATATAAAGGTTACGTTTCTCGTAAAGAGGTTCAGCGCCAGCAGGTGACAGTAGAGGTAGAGATGTTACTTATATATTTGTTAGTGTTTTTCAATGTGCTACATAATGGTTTTGGGATTATTTTTCACTTAAATGGTAAGTACATTAAGATTTGTGTGTTTTTTTACGGATTTTAACAAAAATATTTATTACCCATTTGTATTTGAACATTATTAACTGTATTTTTGGGTCCCATTCATACGCTTTTGCACTGCATACAGGGTTTGCAAGCAACCTATTTCTGGATACGTGTCTATAATAAACTTCTGCAGTATATTCTAAGTGTGCCACTATTCAAAATTTAAGTAACTGCATAAACAATACTAACCTCGTATTAAAACTGTTCCGAGCTTCGCTCTTATCCTGGAAGCATTGCGTGTTTCATGGCGGAATATAACGCCGTGCTTGGCCTAAGAACAATCCATAGTTGTGGATTCGATGCCCACTCTAGGAAATGAAATATTCAATATATTCATTTACTCGCTCTGGTAACGACATGGTTTACCGTGCAACGTGGAGTAGGTTGAGTAGGAGGGCAGACCCTGGCAATAGCCGGGATTAATGCCAGGAGGAAGACTCTGGTAACGAGGCAAAGCGCGGCAGTGTATTTCTCCACTCAACATGCAAAGCCTCCAAAATTCTTCGGAAACGGAAAAGGCTTAATGGGAGCAAAGTATCTTTACACTACGTTCTCATATTTCCTCTGTTATTTGCAAGATACAGCGTAAGAGCTAAAAAAACGATGTTTCCTGGTTCTAGTCAGTACTCTAAAATAAATAAATAACTTTTTTTTAACATAATATATTTTTAGTAAAATCCAACATGATCAACTTTTGACCATTTACAATAAGGAACCGAGAGGAAACCCTTCAGCTTTATATATATATTTTTTAAATATAACATATTTTAATTAAGCTACTTTTTGAGCAACATTATGAATAATCTCCAGAAATGTGTGTCCATTTCTTAAAAACTAATGAACCGATTTTGATGTGACTTGGACTGTTCCACAAGTTCCATAACGATCATCTACTTGCCTTTACTTGTAGACAAATAATATTTACGATGCTTGGAACCTTATATAGATCATAATACTGAAATATTATCTGAATCGCCCAATATCACATGTATATAAAAGCACCCTTAGTTCATATTTATTTTCGCGATTGCACATTGGGTTAATTTGAAACGATTTGCTTCACGCTGTATCCCGGATATATCTGGGAACCTAGTGTAAAGACACCCTGTTACCCTTTCAGACATATTCGTTCCCCACTTTCCACCGATTGAGTGGCGGAACTCAACGCCGCGCTTTGCCTTGTAACCAAAGCGAAGAAATGAAAATATGTAATATATGCAACGATTAACTTGATGGTAATTAAAAAATGCCTTCCCAGATAAGTGGACTTTTAAACAAGGAAGATTCTTTTCAATTGGAACCAATATTTCTCTACAGCTTTATAATATTAGTATCTAAACATATCTAGATCCAAAATAAATATAATATAACCGCGGTGCGTAGAAACGTGAAATTTGGGCAGATGTTTACTTTCGTAATCTGGACATCCACTAAGAAGGGATTTTCAAAAATTTTAAACCTAAAAAGGTGAAATAGGGGTTGAAAGTTTGTATGGAAAAAAATGTAAATCGGCACCAATTTTTATAAAATTTTAAATTCAGACACTTAAAAGTATTTAATTGAACACATGTTTCATGGTTTTCTAAAATTCTCCACCTAAGGGTGCAAAAAAGGGGTTGAAAGTTTGTATAGTTATTTTTTTAAATCGGGACCAATTTTTATAAAATTTGAAATTCAGCCTCTTAGAAGTACTTAATTGAAAACATGTTTTATGGTTTTCTAGAATTCACCCCTAAGGGTACAAATAAGGGGTTGAAATTTTGTATGGAAAAATCTTTAAATTGCCATCGATTTTTATAAAATTTGAAATTTAGATTCTTAAAAATATTTCATTGAATACATGTTTCATGGTAAATTAGAATTCACCCCTAAATAAGCAAGCGAAGCTGCGCGCGTCCGCTAGTATTATAAATTTCAAAAAATTGTAATTAACGAGATTTAAGCAATTTTTAAATGTTAATATAACAGTGTAAGTAACATGTAGGCATAGGTACATGTTACATACTTTGTTCTCAATGTCAAAAGCAAGTTGAAAAAAATGAGACAAAATAAAAACAATGAAAGGTCTCACAATTATCACTTGCAAGAAAAACTTAATTAATATTTAATTTTAATTAATATATAGACACTGAGCATGCACGATTACCGCAGCTTTTTGGGCTCGACGAATATGATACTTGCTTAAAGAATTCCCACACATACTGTGTTGGTAGGTTCGAGCTTAATGGAGGACCCGACAATGAAAATTATACTCTTATACGGGTAAGTAAAACCAATTTTTTTTAGCTTCACGCTGTATCCCGCACATAGCAAGCAGAGGGAACCTTGGAACCTAGTGTAGTGTTCAGACTAGCCATTTGCCAGAACGAGAAAATGAAAACAATTCATCCCTCCGAGTGAGTTGGAATTGGAGTTTGGAGCCCATCCCAGTTCTTTTTTTAATATTTAGCCTAAAAATTGATAAAACGTATAGTTTAATTGAAAAAATATTTTAATTCAGATTTAATCTTAATATAATTATGTGAATATTTTGACGCTATTGAATGCGAAGGTAAGCATAAATTACGTACACAATTACAACTTGCATTTAGTTAGTTATTCATATTTTCAATTTACATAAATTTAATGTTGTAAATAAAAAATAATTTTATTATTGTATTCTTTGTAAAAAACATGGTTATTTTGTAATTACAGACAGACACTTCAATTTTATTTCTGTAACATGTACCTACATATCTATTTTATTTTATTTCTAAATATTTTATTTCTGTAACATGTACCTATATATGCAAATTTAACAAATTATGTTTTCAGGAATACTCAAAGCACATTCGCAAGCACTTCAATTATTCGATATTGGACAGAGGGATATGCCTACAGACAACATGTCGGGAGTATTTGCAAAATTCTGGTTTAGATGTAAACGAGAACCCAGAAGGGGTCCTTGAGGGATGCTTCTACCAAAAAATTAAGCAACAATACGGATTAAATTCACGACTTACATTAGTGCATTGTGAAAAACCAGAGAGCAGAGGAAGATCATTTGATATTTCAGATTATTTAATGATTCTTTTACTATTAGGCTTAGTTGTAAAAGTGATCGTGGGAAGCTATTATGACTTGTGTCAAAGAAAAAATACTGCAAGTAATGAAAAGCTTCAAAAAAGTGAGTAAATATTTTATTTATAAAAAAAAACTACTTACTTTCCAATATATGCTTATATGTACAAAGAGTACTCAGTGCAAAAAGCAAAATTGTTTAAAAAAACAAAACCCAAATTATTGATACTTATTATACATATTATCTATATTTTTGTTTTCTTAACTATATTTATAAGTGAAATTTACAAAATTAATGCAATTTTTGCGTTGGCTCTTTTTTTAAAGTGAATTAAAAATTATTATCATCACATTATAATATTAGTTCGGTGTGACTTAATTATTACTTAATTAAATTGCAGGTCAAAAATTCTGGCTATCATTTTCATTATTTCGAAATTACGAAAAATTAGTACAAGTGGACAAAGGTGACGAGAGATTAACAGAATTAAAAGGAATTCACGGTATTCGGTAATATTTATTTTTAATGCTATCTTAAATTAAAATGTTAAATGGACCAGTCGTGGCAACTGAGAAGTTGTGGGCTTGATGCTCACTCGAGGAAATGAAAAATTCAATATTAATTTTCATTTCCTCGCCCTGGGAATTGGGCAAAGCGCGCATATTTTTTTACAGCAAAATAATTTACTTTCCAGCGTCGTCGTAGAAAGTCTGGTTGTATACGGCCATTGTATGTTCCTGTGGGGAGCATATATAGACGATCCTCACGAATTGGAAAAGGTATAGAAATATATATTTTTATGCAATACGATTAAAGTTATGTATTTAATATTACGGCTCTTAAACGCAATGGCTTCGATGGATTCAACTTCTACTCGGGGGAATGTGTTATTTTCATTTCCTCGATCTTGTAACAAGACAAAGCGTGACGTTGAGTTCCGCCACTCAATATGTAATGTCTCAAAAATTGGGCGGAACGTGGGGACCGAAATGTCTTATTGTCTGCAAAATACAGCGAGAACTTAAAAAAAGCAATAAAATTGTGGTGCCTTTTCTAACATTAGCTGGGCATTCAGTTCTGGTAGGTAGACATGGATTAAATATGTCATTTAAGTCAAGTTGAAGTGGAGAAAGGAACTCTTTATCTCTGCTATCTTGCTTTGAGCAAAAGATGCGTAAAACTACAAGAAATACATATATTTCCTATAATTTTCAGACATTCGAAATAGGTTGGCTTCGAAGCATGTATTGCTACGGTAGTATTGTCCAGTACTTCTTCTTCATATCCGGTTTCCTCATGACTTATGTGATACAAATAAAAGAAGAGAAAATGAAGCTTGCCTGGAATCATATACCTAAAATTGTGTTCGCTAGATGGTGGAGGTGAGATAGTTTAATATAAATTATTTATATATAAATATATTTAATGTTTGTGTAGCTAATATTAAAAACTACCTGCTGTTAAAAAAAACACTGTATTTCTTAACTTTTTCCAACAAATAACAACTACTCTCATATATTCTTAATGTTGCCAGAGTCTAAAATCATATTTTTATTAACACACAAATTGTGAGTTCGATTCCTACTCGAGGAAATGAAATACATATAGCCAAGAAAAAAGACTTGAGTTGCATCACTCAACACGGAATGCCTTCTGAATTCAGTCTTAAGTCTTGACACTGGGTTCTCGCTCAGCCTACCCTGCCAGTATAAAAAAATACTAAGCATTTTATATTTCAGGCTGACCCCACCGTTGGCAGTCGTCATAGGAATTATGTGCACCCTGTTCCGGCACATGGGCTCCGGGCCGCTATGGAACATCCATGCCGTAGATCAAGTGACAGCACAATGCAGACAGTACTATTGGGCTCATATATTCTTCTTCAATAACTTCATGATGCGAGACGTTTTTTGCTCTCTGGAAACTTGGTAAGTTTGTTTTTCTTATTTGTTTTAAACAAACAATATTTACAGATTTTGAGTGCGTGCTCTTTTTTTATTTTTTAAATTTTAGTTATTATTCTTCTTTAATTTGATAAGTTTGGCGTGACATACTGCCAAAACATGTACCTGTATGCGCAACGATTGTGGGTTCGATTCCGACTCGAGGAAATAAACTATACATTTTCCTCGGTAAGGTAACGTAGTAAAACGTGTCGTTGAATTCCGCCATTTGGCACGCAATGCCTCAAGAATTCAGCGGAAAATGTACGGACGGAAATTTCTTAATAAGAACGATTTAATCAACTCGAATTTTACACAATTTAACTCCATCTTTTTAACTTTTGAAATTTTTATTTTGTTGTTTCTAGGCACATAGCTACAGACATGCAGTTATTTATCCTCGGCATCATCATCTATTTGTTCATTCGTAACAAAAGCTATACTTTTAAAGCAGTTACCTTAGGTTTGATTATACTGATTGGCATAATTAGTCCCATACTACACGTGTGGTCGATGGACTTGGACGGACTTGCCATGGCCAAGCCTGAGTGAGTAAGATACTTATATATACTTCTACCATTTTTTTACTTCAGGCTATATCTCGAGTGAGTCAATGTATGACTGTAAATGTGATCATCGGGGGAATAGGATTATTGTATCCAAAGATCTCAAAAAAATAACAACAAGTACGGAATAGAGAGTCTTAACACTGGGTCCTATCTGCCTACTCTACTATATACATATAAAGTATAGTATAGTATAAAGCTTAAAACTGATTTTTTTTTATATTTTACAAATAGCAGTGACTCTTGCCAGACGATAGCTCTTAAGAATAATGTTCGATATCTAAATAATATTTTAATAGTCCTGATTTAACTATTTTTACAGATTATTTAGGACATTGTACGATGAAACATTCCGCAAGTACCACGTATTCTTCTACAACAACTTGACTTGTTTCTTCATGGGAATGGCGAATGGATACTTAATATATTACTTAAAGCAAAAGAAAATTGAGTGTCCCAATTTTACAGTAAGTATAATTTGTTCATACTTACTAACGAATATGTTCTTCAATTTTTAATGGTTTATTCTCAAAGCAGGTAGTGAGAATCTAGCGTTAGGACCGTTGTTCTTTATGTTTTGTCGAAATAATGCATGTTTCGTAACGAAACTCAAGACTATGCTTAAGGTCGGCTTCTACCGAGAACGGAACGGCCCATTAAGGACTACATCAAACTCACATACTTGAATTTCCACCAATATTTTTTTTTAAATTCAGTCGGAAAGGGCCGAGCAGAAAGAGTTCAAAAGAACTCGCTTTATTTTAAGGGAGTGGAGCAAAGTAATTACAAAATACAACAATCTGTATAAATGGAAATGTAAATGTCATTTATTTAAAAGGACTCCGTTTCGCCTAAATATTTATCATTTCTCTTCCGCGGTAGAAGCCGGACCTTGCCTGGGACCAATTGAGGATTGGACCCACAACCATCACGTTGACGGTATTCCACTGGAATACAATGCCCTCGTTTAGATTGGACCATTGTTCTGTAGTTACGATCAACACGCTCTAAACAAACACGCTTTGACTATACATGTAAACAATGATAGTGGCTTCGATTTCCATTCGGAGCAATGAATTATTTAAATTTTTATAAGAAGAAGCAACGCAGAGTAATAAGTTTCACAACACAACACGTCATTATAACTAACACGGGTGTCTTAACACTAAGTGTCTAAGAAATCAGTTAATTAGAGTAAATATTAAAGAAAGGCAAGATAATCTTAAAATACTTATATTGCGTCCTACAGTTAGTATTGTAATAAAGTATAAAAGAGAACGGTAAAAAGAAACCTCAAAAAAATCGTACTGATTTATATAATTATTTTCCCAGCTTGGTAAAGTCCTGAGCTGGCTCCTCGTGCCTTTGGCAGGTCTACTGTACTACATATCCAGCGGTACATACGACGACGTTGAGACGGTGCCTCTGTCCTGGCGTCTCATGTACGCTGGCCTTCATAGATTTGCTATTGGCATTCTATCAAGTGCTTGGATTTTGGGATTAACTTTAAAGTTTCATGGTATGAAAATTTATATAGTTTTATAATTAGTTAGTCATTACTAGTGACTTTGTTTTGCGTGGACATTCAGAAGTAAAAAATGTTACTTCATACTCTCTAACTCCAGTGGTATCTATGTGGGTTGTGTGTCAGTTCGAATCCATAACTAACTCGTTTGATCCCCATTCGCGGAATACATCACTTCACATTTTTATTTGCCCTAATATAGCAGGTAAGGCAGAGAAAAAGTGTTAAGAAATTTGAAACAGTGCGTGTTACATAACATTAAATATAGCGGGATAGGCTGAGAGAACCTGTTTTCTAATGTTAATGTTAAGAAAATCTAATGTTAAGACATTTCGTTACCCGCTTTCCACCGAATCCTAAGTATTATACGAAGTCGTAAAGCACGGCGCTGATTTCTGCCACTCAACACGCAATGGCTTCACATAATTAATTCTAAAATTTCAATGCAACTTTCAGGTAACACTCACGTTATATGGGAGTGGCAAGGATGGGTGGTGCCGAGCAAGCTCTCGTACTGTATGTACTTGATACACGACAACATCCTTCACTACATTTTGGCGTCAAAATCTGAATTAACGAGTGTTGTAATATCGGACGCGGTAAGGTCTTCCCCTCTTAGGAAATCAGTGTTATTATTTCTACCTTATTTAGGAAGGGAACCTATAAGAACCTATATGAAATGTCCTAATTCATTAATAAACTTGGGTGTCCCACAGGGGTGTATTCTTGGTCCTTTTTTATTTTTAATATATATAAATGATATACGAACGGCGAATAAACTTAGCTCAACAAGTTTCGCGATTTAAAAAATTTAACTGACATGGAAACGTATCGCATTATGTTCTATAGCATTTTACTTTGGAGTAATGCAGCCTTTCTTGCAGAAACAAGCTAATCGCGTAATCTATAACTAAAGATTCCTTAAGGCAAAAATTAAAGAAAAATTGTACTGTTACAATACATTATTGAAAATATTTTTTTATATTATGAAAAATATTAATCCTAGCGCCACTATGCGCCACTGAATCTATTATGTTACGGACTCAGAATAATTTTAAAGTACATATAATATTTGTCTTATTTCAGTTTTATTCTTTCCTGAAAGTGCTGTTTTTCTCTCAAGTGCTAGCAGTATTATTATACTTCTTTGTGGAAGCTCCATCAAATGAGCTCATTAAGATACTTATGCAAGGCACGAAAGAAAAGATAGAAAGCGACAAGAAAGAAACCGACAAGATGGAAGTCGAAAAGAAAGAAGATTAGATGAATAAACTGTTATAATTGTATACGTATTAATAAGGTTAAAAAATGTTTGTTTTCAAATATATCATGTTTTATTTTTTATTTGTTTTTTTTTATACAGTAGCTCCGTCCCCTAGTGCGAGTAAATAAAAATAAATTTATTCGCCAGTGTGGGAATCGAACTCGAAACTGTCACATTTACAGTCAGAGTTTAAGACTGCGCCATTGCGGTCTCATATATGTGTACTAAATTAAAATAAATAATACAAAACTATTTATTTATTTCATAGTTTTATTTAAAAAAACACCATATTCAAGTAATCAATTAAAATACTTATTTTACAATATATTTTCTAGAACGTAAACATTTTCTAAAAAAAATTTTAAATTAATTAAGTAGTTGAAAATACTTTCCGCGTAAATTAAAAATAAGCCCTCCCATACTATAAAAATGCCTTACATTCAAAGCTCTATTTACAATTTCAAGATAATCATACACTTTCATACAGAAACTTAACATTTTATATATTCAAAAGATTGTAATGTTTATTAAGAGGTCAGTGGCGGCACTGGGCCACAAGCGTGCGATTGTAAACGCGACGGATTGTGGATTCGATTCCCACTCAGAGGAATGAAATATTTAAGATTTTCATTCATTCATCCTCTCTCTGTTACCAGAGCAACGTTACCGAGGCAAAAGAGTGGATTTAAGTTCTGCCACTCAACGCGCTATGCCTCCAGAATTCGGCGGGGAGTGGGACACGAAAATGTCTTAACAATAGGTTACCAGGTTCCCTCTGTCTACCTTGCTATGTGCAAAATATAGCGTAAACCTAAAAAAATGTATTAGCCATATAATTTTGACTTGGAAAGGAAATAAAAGTTTTTGTATTAGTCTTGAGGAGTTTGATTTTATCACATTGGCCAAGACACGTGAAATACGTAAAGAAAAACACAAATCTTTTAGTAATTCCCTAACTTATATTTAAAAAATATATTATAATTCAAGCTTTATAATATTTTTTCACGCTGGTATATCTGTAGGTCTGTTCGCATGTAACTTTATAGGTTCTTCATTTTTCTTATTTTTCCTATCGTTACCTGTTATAGCCTTCCATAATTGTACTGCTGGCATTTCTATGATCAGGTATATTGGTATTGCTATTAAATATGATATTACTATACCAAGAATCAGAATGGACATCTGTAAAAAAGATAGAACACAATTATAGGCACTATTTTGGGCAAAATTTTTTTAAAGCAATTGAAGGTATTTTGTAAATTAGTAGTATTTATTAAAGCCTTAGTTGGTTTCGGAAGTTTGGTTCTTACCATGGAATAAACAGAAACGTGACCAATGTGAGTATTGCTAGCGACTGTCAAACGCATTAGTATGAAATGTACTATAAACACCGAGTATGAGAGACGTCCTAGCACATGGAATCCTCGCCATAACAACGCATCTTTTAAAATTGCTGAAAAAGAAGTAATTCACATTGTTATACATACATCTATATAAAACTCTTCTGTTACTCTCTTCTCTTCTGTTACTCTGTAAACTTCGTCTGAACGACTGACAACAGGCAAATAGGTAGGCTATGGAGTGTACGGAACCACTTATAAAATATTCCTCAAACTTACTACAGAAACGGAAAAAATGGTTTTTTTTTTAATTTGAAAACTTATTATAACACTAAAATGATACATTTCATTAAAAATATATACTTACATTTACAATTACTAACACATCCCAGTAAAAAGATATTGAAAGACAATGCAACGAGGAATCTGTCCAATGAAGTGTACAGAATGGTCAAAATCTGAGGCGGTTTCGTCTCAGCGAGGAAGAATACACCAGAGAGTGTCACTATTCCACCGATAATGAGAGACAAGTGAAATAGAATGTTGAACCACTGAAAAAAAAATCTTTATAACCGACTTCAAAAAAAGGAAGTTTTCAGATTAACATTCATGTTTGTGTTATTGTTGGAATTTCATAATATATGAGTATGATTCTTTGATTTATTCTTCTTAGCACGTGTGCGTATGTCCAAAACTTTAAAAGTGCTTTAAAAAAAGCTTTTTATGTCGCAGCATGCGCGGTTTACTGAGAATAGTAGAGTAGCAAAGTTTTATCAATCAAAGATTTTTTAGAAGCGGATGTTCCTATTTTTAGTAGTATTAAAGAAGACATGGTAACAGAATGCTGTTACCATTAAGATCCTTCCGTTCCTCTTTTTCCGACCAATTCAGAGGCATTTTGTGGTGGGTGGCGGAACTCAAACGCACTTTGCGTCTTTACCAGAGCAAAGAAAATGAAAATATCAAATATCCCATAATAGAATCGAAACCAAAACACAACCACGAACCAACCCAAGACTGGCTTCATAAAATAATGATTTTATGAACTATAATCACCTTTGGAAGAAATTTAAACACCTGCCTTGCCTTTATATTAAAATAACGACTAACATTGAAAGTCATTATGCCTGCTACTATGATTATATTAAAAATTACCTTTACTTCGCTAAGTTTTATTCCTTTAGTTTGATTATTATAATAAATGAAGGCGGACGCAAGCCCCATAAAGTACCCCGATAGATTCATCCAAAGGGGAAGATAGAGATGTTTTATTACTGAGGAGTGTTCGAAGTTGTTGCTTACAATTCTGAAAAAACGTATTATTTTTTTATAATAATTATGTTATTTCATAAATATAAGGATAAGGATACATCCTTGTATTTTCCATTTCCCTATTCTAACCTTTAATTATAAAGGATATAACAAGGAAATAGAAAATAGTTATACTGGTAACAATTATTATGAAGGTGCGTGGGACACAAAGTAAAACTATGGAATGAATTGCCGCTGGAAGTAAGGCGGTCCCAGTCGATCGAAATTTTGAAACGACGCCACGCGACGTCTTAAACAGTACTATCTTCAACTCAATTCATAAAAGGACAATATTATAAGTTTATATATATTTATTTTTGATTGTTGTATGTATGTATGTATACTAACTATTTTGTATTTACTATAAATTAGTTTATGTGTTTCTTAGTACTTTTTGCACCTTTCTGCCTTCTTTTCTATATATAATACTTCCGTTTATCTTTAGGTTCCCTTTTAGAAATCGCTTATAGTGATAAGGCGGCCATTGTACAATTGTTAATCGTATCGTATCGTATATATGAATTGTATTTTATTTTCTTCTTATTTGTGCAATAAAATATTATATTATTATTTAGTCTACCAAGGCTTCCGTGCCAATTTTCTAGATTCTAGGTCATCGGCACGTACGATTTATACAAGTTTGTACATATATTGTATGAAATAAACTACAAATATAAACGAAACGCTGCTCGTGTGAATACCGGTAAGCGGCGCCACACATTTACCAGCACTAAAATGGCAAATAACACAGGGACAAATACGTACTCAGGCGACTGTGCAGTAATTATAGGCGTTAGGTCTAAGATATAAGTAACCAAGCCCGTCGATATGACTGATCCAAAAAGTAAAACAGCTAGAACTGGTTTCACAGTGCGTCTCCATTTTATGAAAATGATCAGAAGTAACAAGCCGAGGACGTGGAGTTGCATATCGGCAGCCAAATACCTGAAATATTTATTTATTTATGTGAAATCTTATATACATATATTACATAATATATAATAGAGGCGCACTTGCGTGTGGCTATAAACGCGATAGCATGTACTCGAAGAAATGAAATAATTAGTATTTTCATTATTTACTTAAATGTATATTTTCATTTCTTCGCTCTTTTGTCGAGGGAAAGCGCGGCGTTGAGTTCCGCCACTCAATTGCCAAGTCAATCAATATGTATAGAATAAATTATATAGATTGCTGCTAATATTTATCTACATTTCATTTGGAAGGAAGTCGATAACCGTGACAATGACTGAATCATTCATTTAATGACTACACTCTACTTTTAATGAGTCTTTTACTTTAAAATACATTAATATTTAAGCTTCACGCTGTATCCCACCTTTAGCAGGGTGAGAAGAAAATGAATTTCCGTTTAGTGGGAATATACGAAGAAAAAAATTTGCAATATTTGTAGAGAGTCAGTTACCAAATCTTTCATAGTACCGAAGCCACTTACCATGTATGACCCATACAAAATTTACCCAGCGGCAAATAATTATGTATGTAAGCTACGTGATGGTACCAGCGATATGTGCAGTCCTCAGCTTCGCGTTGTATTAACAGCATCCATAAAGGACCGGAGCCGAGACGAGGATACCATGTCATTGTGAACCATAGAGCGAATACTGCTACTGGGGTTATCCTGAAAAAATCAAGAGTTTAAATTAGAAACAGTTTAAACAGTCTTAAATTAAAGCAGTGCGTAAGAAGCTATCGAATGTTTCACTTGTCCCATTTGCGTAACACTTACAATACAAAAAAGCTAAAGTTCTGAATAATTTAGACTCAAAAAGAAGAAAAACCATTTGAATAAAACCTTCAATTTCCATTTCTCTAAATACGATGATAATACTGATGACTGATGATAATACAAAGGGACTTTAAAAAGATAAAAACGTGTGGTAAATTTTCTGAATATCATTACCTAATAAATCTATTAACGATACCGAGCAAGCATTTTCCAAAAGTGAATGATGTCTTCTCAGCGTAGATCAAGGTAAAGTAGGTGGTGAGGAAACCGGTGATGGAGAAGAACACTTGCATCCACAGTGGAGTGTTGAAACCAGCTTTACCACTGATTGTGTCAAACATCTGAAAATAATATACAAATATGTTATTTTTTATATTAATTAATTTTATATTAAAACGGAATGAATGTATTTTTTCTTTTCATACGACAGATCAGACCGCTATGACAATATATAATTAGATACTATAATATCAGGCGTTCCGCCCCACAGTGCGGAAATGCATGACAATAAAAATTATATAATATTATTTTCACAATTTACGAAAAAACAGCAAAAAACTTACATGCTCTATGAACTCAGGGTTGTCGATATATGAATCAACATAAACGATAGTCACATGTGTCATTACTACGCATATAGTACCTAGGAATCTGGAAAAGATATTTAAAAATACAATTACGAAAATAAAAAATATTATTAGATACCAGAAATAAATATTAATTCAACTACATCAGGAATTGCATCATCACTATCAACATTAACACAAGCAACACAACAGACGAGAATGAAAATACCCTCGTCGAGAACATCGTTGTGACTACTATTTTTTTATAAACAGGATATGAACGAACTAGTAAAGTATACGCCTTACCTAATGCCCTCGAAGCAACCAAGATCACTTAAACGGTCCCCCTTTGAATATGATCTTATATGTGACAGCAATTGCCAGTTTTTTTTTAACGAAAACGAAAGTATATATTTATTATCTGTAAAATATAGAAATATATTATTCTTTTAACTTCTCACTATCGCGTATATACAGGTGTAACTCGATCTACAGATCAACGGTGGCACATGGATAGGAGACCAAGGTGACAAAATCCACCCCTAGACATTATATATCCAACCAAAATAATACTGGAACTACTAGTCCAAGAAGTGAGCAAGAGTTCTCTGAAGTTCAAAAATAGAATTAGAATAGAATAGAAAAATAGAATTCTACGTTTACCACCACTAATTGAAAATATAATAATAACAAAATAATAGCGAAAAGCCTCGACCAACAACTTAAGAGGCTATCGCTTAGCTGGTGGATAAAGAACCGGATACAGAAGGCAGTGGTACTTGAGACGGTGCGTATTGTGCGGAGGTTCCTCTCTCTGGAGCCCTAGCCACCGATGGCTTGGACCCTTGTCCCGCCCTCGGAAGAGTGGTTTTTTTATATTTTTAAATGTATTTTTTTATAATAATTTAAATTTAATAATGTAAAATTGATTCACTAATTTAATACAAGTATATTCTAGGACAATATCAGTGACATATTATCTACAATAACTTATTATTATTATTATTATATACCTTGCAGTCCTCCACAGCGCGGCCCCGCTACGTGCAACACAGTGGCCACTATAGTAAGCACAAACAAGCTCATATAAACTATTGCGAAGATTTTCGCTGAACCACTTGGTTTTTCTACTTCCGGTGAGCTGCAGAAACGGACTGATAGGACGTTAGCCTAAAAAAATAAACTTAGTGTAAAGACACTCGGTTCCCCACTCTCCGAATTTTTCGAGCATTTGGTGAATGGAGGAAATCAACGAGCTTATATTATAATATTTCTGAAAGATTAATTCTTATTTTCTTCCATTCTTCAAATATATTTTAGTGACATTCTATAGAGTTAGGCGTTTTTTTATTATTTATTTTAATAGTTTTATAATAATATATTTAAAATATATTATTATGTATTTTAATAAACCTATACCCACTTCTAGCCCATATTCCACCAAGTTATTATTAATACACTTCTCCGCTGCATCATTGTATGTATCAGGGCCTTGAGCTCCACACCGCGTCATACACACTCCTCGATGGACCAAAGTTCGATTGTAATGCTTCTGCTTTTGCGATGAATACGCCTGAAAAGAGATTCAACTCTTTACAATAATTAATCTATACTAAATTTATAAATATAAAGAGTATGTTTGGTTGAATGCGCTAATCTCAGGAACTGGTGGCTTCAATAGAAATATCATTTATGTAAACAAGTAACAAGACATTGGAGAATATAAGTATGCCTCTCATTTGAACATCTCTGTTGCTATGAGGCCCCTTCTGATGCTCTTACATGTATAACAAGTATGAACATTCATTCAAGTTATTTCAGCAAGTTTTATGTATTCTACTATTACAGGTTAAGATAACACATCTTTATCATAATTATTTTATAATTTACATTTAGTTATGGATTTAAAAATACGTGTGTAATATTTTTTTATTAGATTTTTGGTAACATTGAAATTTGTTTACTTGTGTATTTATTAAAATGACAAAGACAACAAAGGCTGATCAAAGATATTTTCAGAAACTAATTAAAATATAAAGAAATAATTGATTATATAATATTAATTAAATAAATTAAAACGTCCTAGCATCACAATAGATACGCGGGGCATAAGGCAAACTTTGCATTTGTGCGAGTTACCTCAAAAGTAGAGCCGGAGAAAAACTCTACCATTATTATTATTATTTATCAATAAAAAAATCAAACGTACGAAATCGTCGGTACAATTTCCATTCGAGAAAAATAAATAATATAATATTTAATTTATTGTCCTGCCTGTTTTTTTTTGAACTGGGGAACAGAAGTGCCTTAATGGGCAGATAGAGTATTAACACCACGTTCCCAGATTCTCTCTGCCTACTAAATTATATAAAGATTTGAACACGTGACGTTGCCATCAGTCCATGAGATGTAGTTAATTAGGAATACGTCGTTAGTCATAAGTAGTCGTTAGTCAATTTTTTATTATAACAAAACTAAGGCACTCTACACTTTCCGCTCAAGTTTCATCGACATAGAGACATTGTGTGTTGGGCACACACAATGACAGAGCACAACGCCGCACATTGCCTTGTTACCAGTGCGAGTAAATGTAAGTATTCCTTCAAGTGGGAATTGAACTCGCAACCGTTGTGCTTGCAAAGAGACAGGGTACTGCACGACCTCGACGGCTCGTCTAAAATTGCCCTCTAAAATTCTTATTTAATTTATTCACGTATAGTTAAACATATTCATATCTAACTTACGTCAAGAAATTATAAAAAAATATGTGGTNGATACGCGGGGCATAAGGTAAACTTTGCATTTGTGCGAGTTACCTCAAAAGTAGAGCCGGAGAAAAACTCTACCATTATTATTATTTATCAATAAAAAAATCAAACGTAAGAAATCGTAGGTACAATTTCCATTCGAGAAAAATAAATAATATAATATTTAATTTTTTGTCCTGCCTGTTTTTTTTTTTGAACTGGGGAACAGAAGTGTCTTAATGGGCAGATAGTGTAATAACACCACGTTCCCAGATTCTCTCTGCCTAGTAAATTATATAAAGATTTGAACACGTGACGTTGCCACCAGTTGCATGACATGTAGTTAATTAGGAATACGCCGTTAGTCATAAGTAGTCGTTAGTCAATTTTTTATAATAACAAAACTAAGGCACTCTACACTTTCCGCTCAAGTTACATCGACATAGAGACATTGTGTGTTGGGTAACAGAGCACAACGCCGCACATTGCCTTGTTACCAGTGTGAGTAAATGTAAGTATTCCTTCAAGTGGGAATTGAACTCGCAACCGTTGCGCTTGCAATGAGACAGGGTACTGCACGAACTCAACGGCTCGTCTAAAATTGCCCTCTAAAATTCTTATTTCATTTATTACGTATAGTTAAACATCTTCAACTCTAACTTACGTCAAGAAGTTATAAAAAAATATGTGGTAATTTATCATATTCAAACAAAGAAGTCGTCTCTATATGTTTAGATGATATAATAATTTATTAAATTCGTTACCCGGAAATTACTTGTAAAGTAACTCTTGGAATTTTAATTATAAGTAGTCCAACTGAAGCCGTCGGCCGAGGTGTAAATGATATATGAAAATATTCTAAAATGTTCATTTCCTTGTTCTGGAAACAAGATAAAGCGCGGCGTTCATTTCCGCCACTCAGTACACATTGCCTCTAGAATTCGGCGGAATATGGGGAACCGAGAGTCTTAATGGAAAATGGAATATCTAAGCACTAGTTTCACAGTTTCTCTCTGTATAAACTGCTATGTCGTGGAAGCTTAAACTAATTGAAAATAACGTATATATACTAGACTAGTAGTTTATCCCTACACTGCTTTATATAACAAATACATATTTCATACCGTATTACTTTTTAATAACAATAGTTTTAATATTAAGCTTATGTGCGTACATATAATTATTAGATATATATTAGTAACACCTTCGGATTTTCCTAGTGTGAAGTTCCCAGGTTCTATATGCGAGTAAAATGTGAAGCAATATAAAAAGTGTAAGTATTTTTTATTATTATTCCAAGTAGATTAGAACAAACCTTCCGCTCCTAACTCACAGTCTAATTTCAAGACATTTTGTATTTAGTGATAGAACTCAGTTTATTTAATTTTTTTACCCTGCACTTTTGAATTTTACCCGAGCAAGGAAATGAAAATAGGTCCTTCTCGAGTGGGAATCGAACACATAACAGTCGTACCTTGGAATCCGTAATTAAATTTACAACTATTTAAAAAGTAATCGTTGCGTTGCTCTGTTTACTATAAAAGTTTTTAATTTTATTTTGTTCCTTTCTATTTTTACACTTGAAAATGCCTGTTTATCTCATCAGGGGCTATCAAATATGGGGCTCTGTAATAAAGCAATTTATAATAACTAGTTTTAAATTGTGTTATCAATATATCATTTTGGCAACTTTAAAGAAATACAATAACCAAAAGTACGGACCATGACTCTGTAATGTAAGAAATAATAATTTTTAAAAGTTATAATAATAATTAATCATTTTGATAAAAGCATAATAAAATAAAAAAATATATATTTATTTCTTCCTCAATCTTGAATAATAAATTTAAAACGCGGCCGCAATAAAAACGTAAATGAACAACGCTATCAAAAACCACTCGACATGTGGTCGACCTTAACCCAGTAAGTTCAAATACCTCACACTTCAGAAATGGATTTTAAGTAAAATAAATTGTTTTTACCTTATTATTTTTTTTATATTTAGATACTTATTAATTAATAATCGGTAGCTATTGGCACAGTTGGGGTAAATGTAAGAGATTGTAATGGCAGTTACTTCAAATCGCATTATATCAACTGATACTTCACAAAAGCTTCACGAGCATATAGCAGGGTTGGTAGAGGGAACCTTTTCCATGAATTTGAGCAATTATCGAGACATATGAGTTGAGTGGCAGAATTCAACAACGCGCACTGCAAGTTAACCAAAGCACGGAAATGAAAATTATTTCCACTTCTACGAGTGTAAATCGAACCCATAACCACTGCGCTTGTTTTACTGTACCATATTGGCCTCTTATGTGAATTAAATAATATGACATACCTTTAGAAAGTCCAATAGTGGTGATGGTGCTGGTGATACCAGCACCGCGTCGACAAGACAATACACGTCTTTTGGCCGCTGACACTGTGACCACTCGTCTAAGTGGTAGAGTGGTGGTAGATCAACAAATGATACTGTTCCTGATGACAAGCAAATGAGAAAAAAAATGAATTTGAATTTTGAATTGAATTTTTATTAATTTACGGTAAGAGGACGTCGTAGCGCTGGGGCACAGGTGTTCGATAAACGCGGCGGTTGTGAGTTCGATGTCCACTCGGAGGAATTAAATATTTCTAATTGTTACTTCTTTGCTGAAGTAACTTAATGGAAAACGGACTGTCTTAATACTAGGTTTCCTATTTCCCTGTGTATACTACGTACGGATACAGCGTGAAGCTAAAAAATGTATAAAATAAAGAAATATGAATAATAGTTTGATCTGGCGCGATGTTACAAATTTGAATGTAGCGGGATTCAAACCCCCGCTTTGTGGCAAGCTATTCAAGCCCTCTGGCAACCAATTTTAAAATTAACTTTGAACCCAATTTTTTATGGAAACTACGCACAAAAAAAAAATAATTATAAAACCCAGTCATGTGAAATGAAAATAACAAACAATTCATTTACCCGAATGAGAATACCAGAAATTAGTAAATTACTTTAATAAGTAAAAATCTTTTTACTATTTTAGATATAAATTTCATTAGAATATTGTGTAAGAAATTACATCACAACTATGTCAATGTTAAAAAAACTAGTATGATAATCGAAATGATAGCAAACAATATTTATTATCTCGTCGGCCATTCGTTTACCTATGTATATATAATTTACCTACTTGACCATTTATTTACTTATATTCTTATATAAGTACCTGTTACAACCGTCTGTACATAGTCGAATATATTTTTACCATAAACTTAACAGTCTATCTTAACATTAAGCGTGAAACCAAAAACGTGGATTTGTAGCGTGTTTACTTTTTGATGGTGGAACTTTCATACAGCAGATTCACGCGTTATCATGAAGAGATTCGGGAACATTTTGGGAACCTTAAGGCACACCTATACATTGCCCAATGTTTCGAAACATTGCGTAATAAATAGCGGAGCTCAACGCTGCACTTATAAACAGATAATTAATTTAAATATAGTTTCCTAAGGCTGTGAAAAATAGTTGTTAACGCCTCCGTGGGAATGTTTTTACAATTTTTCAGTTTCTTGATATTACTAACAATCATTTTCTTATCTGGACATTATTTTTTTCCTGTCGCCATCACATAAAACATTATATAAACAATATAATTGAGCAGTTCTATTAAAATTTTATCCTTGAGTTAAATACTTATTTTATTTAAAAATATTAATTATTTAAGATATAATTTACAGTTTTACATTTATGTATTACATTCATGCAAATTGTAATACATTAACATA
This sequence comes from Heliconius nattereri, assembly GCA_013403645.1. Classification (NCBI taxonomy): domain Eukaryota; kingdom Metazoa; phylum Arthropoda; class Insecta; order Lepidoptera; family Nymphalidae; genus Heliconius; species Heliconius nattereri. Next base: position 1,278,808 of record JAAIXI010000246.1, on the reverse strand, counting down.
AAACTTTACAATTGTTTTATTTCAGTTAATCTTTAGATTAAGATAAGATTGTAATGTAGTCGGAGTATATTCAAATGGAATTTACTATTAAGGCATTTTGTTTTCGAGACATAGCGCATTGAGAAGCGAAACTCAACGCCGTGCGTTGTCTACTAAATATTTATCATTTTTTTTGTAAAACTTCTGAGGTATAAACTTACGCTAGATTAGTCCCTTCTCGCCCCTCTCCCCGTTGTCCTACTACCGAAACGACATTCGTCGATTCCGGCTAACGGCCGTAACTATATTTATACTTTTTATTGCATAGTTTTGTGTATGTTCAGTTACGCCACTCAACAAGCGACGCCCCGAGAATCCAACGTAAAGTATTAAACGGAAGTGCCTTAATGAAAACGGAGTGTCTTACTTACACTAGGCTTCCACGTTTCTTTTGCCTACCATGTGGTATACAGCGCGAAGCTAAAAACAGCAGATGTTTATATGTATTTTTCAATTATTGCGGCGTTAGATTCTGCTAATTGAAATTATATATCTAAAATATATAAACTTTTGTTTTACTTGAATAACTAACACATAATTACGCAATACATAATTAGCTCAATGTTTACTTAGAATTAAACGACCAAACCAGTCAGATCAAATATTTAAAGACGTCTTTAAATTTCAAACATTTAAATAAAATTAATTAGGTGGGTAGGGAGGTAGGTAGGTAGGTATAGGTAATATTGGCCGTCGTCGCAGCGTCTGTAAACGAACGCAACGTTCGTGGGTTCGATGCCGATTCGGAGGAGTGATCAACTTAATTGATTCATACAAAAGAGTTCAACGCGTAGGGTCGTGAATAAAATGGGTTAAAAGTCAGAATGTCCTACTTTGTAATTGGTTGTTCTAGGTAAAATAGAAATATTTTTTAGCTTTAAGTTTTCTGTAAGCTTTTTTAACTTTTTTTAACTAAAGCTTTTTTAGCTTTAAGTATTCTGGACATAGCAGGGTGTGCAGAGGTAACCTGGAAACCTATTGTTAAGACATTCACTAGGAATTTATGTAGCGTATTATAATATACCGCATATAAATGCGGTATATTATGATACTCTGATAACAGAGTAAGCGGAGGGTAGTGTTAACTCCATTCTCCACGTAACTAAAGGTATTTACAATTTTTGTACAGGTAATATTTGAATGACAGGAATTTAAAAAAACTGTCTTAATTTTAGTAGTAAGTACTAATCGATTTTCTTATTTAAATTTATTAATTATCGTAAGATGTGTCGCTCGTGTCGCTCGATCAAACATTTTCATGTAACCCTATCATCAATAAAGATCTCGGGAATTATTTTAAAATAATGATGAAACTAATGGCCGTAGTTTGACTGAGCCCATTCAACTATAAACAATATTAATAATGTTAGAAATAATGACCATAGAGGTTATATAAGAACGACTCTAATTACTGGCTGGCATCTTTATGGGCTGCCAACGGCGACCGAAAGAAAAGGATCGCTAACGTCACTCTGCCCGATGAATTCTTTAGAACCGGATATTGTTATTAGACTGCTAGATAACTCCCTTTAGTTGTTTAAAATTTATTAGAAGCCTTGGTTTTAATTCATTGCCTTTTCCACTTTATTTAATATTTCCAATAGTTGTTTCAATAGATTCAATATATTAATATATTATGTCACGGACGGACAATGTTCTAGGCCAAATTAGGATAACAATGTATGACGACAATCCTGTTATAATTTATTCATATTTGTATTTAACAAAAGTGATATAAATAATATGATTTTTCTATTTACGGCTTTTTTAAATTAAATCAAACGTGAATGAGAATTTTGTTTAGTTTATTTAATACGCGTGCGTAAATTTTAATCTTTACAAGTGTCTTAAGGGGAACGGAGTATCTTAACACTAGGTTCCCAGGTTGTCACTGCTTACCTGGTTATGTGCGGGATATAGCGTGAACCCATAAGTTTTCTTAAATTTTCTTACAAGCCTCTCGAATGTAAAACCTAGATATTATAAATTGACATAGTATGTAACAATTGTACATCTGCCAAGTACGAAGTACACTTACATAAAATGTATCGTAAAATACACAATAACTTATAAACAAGAGCTTAATACACCAAATTTGGTATTTCATTTTGTTTCATATATAATTTAGAAATATTTAGGTAAATCGTCGTTATTATTGTACGTATTGCATAGTTAATATGTTGATTATGTGAATAGAATAGAGCTCGTCGTGTCTTTGCGGGTTCCTTCTTTGCGGGAAAAAGCTTTTTTTCATATTCTGACAAAAATATGATTTTTATATTTTATAACATGATTATGTGCTTACGTTTTAGTTTTAGTTACAAAGGATTCAACGTCAAATTGCAAATCTCTAAATTGAAGATTTTTTTCCAACATTTTGATAAATCCACATAGCCTACTTTACTGAGCTGAAAAATTTACAAGTGCGAGGAAAACTCGCATGATAAGGGTTCCGTACATAGATTGGCATCTTCTACTGATTTTCCTGTAATATTTATTTAAGAAAGAACTATATATAGTATATTTTTAAATATAGTATTTTTTCTCAAGTTCTCGTCCTTGATATAAAATTCACTGTGACAGATATGAATAGACAAAAGAGTAATCTTACACAAAAAGAAATTAAAAAATTTGGATTTTCTTTATATATTTTTTTGCATATTTCAAAGTTTTCAAAAAACATATTTACCAATACTTAAAATTAGCAAATAATCGTCCCTTTAGTATATTAAAAAAAGGAAAAAAACATATATCTATGTTATAAGTACACAAAAGTAGGGATCCCTAAAAATGTTATGAGACTACTGATCTGGTTCTGCCTGTTTGATCATTGTTGCACACTTAAACTTTAAGCTGAATATAATATTTCTTAACCGCCTCGAGTTTTAAGTATTGTGTAATTCTTTAAATTCTTACTTACATACGTCGATCGTAATACATTGTGAATGAACATTACCTACATACTTCACATTTTATGTGTTTATTTAATATGTCTTTAGTAATATTTAACCAGCATTGGATTATAGTTTAATCAAGAAAATTTATGCTTATAAATTTACTCAACTTTATAAAGACTTTTTTTATTATGACACCCTATTCTCCGCTGAATTCTGGATTCCATATTGAGTGGCGGAAACCAACGCACAATACACATACGAGTATATACTGATAATTCCATATACAGAGTTTTTCATAAATTGTAGAACACACAGAAGAAAATGTTTTTGTCCAGCTTTATCCGCGTTGATATTAAATTGATTTATCATATAAAAGTGAAAGTTAATAAAATCAGACTCAATAGAATTTTTATACAAATTTTACGGTTTAAAATGATATATGGATACTTTTTTCTCATAGTTAACAGAGAGAACCCACTTTTAAGATCATCTAGATTGGAGAGTCAACGCCGCGTTTGCTTTACCAGAACAGGGAAATATCGCATCGTTACCAGCGTGAGGAAATGAAAATATTAAGTATTTAATTTTCTGAAGAAGAGTGAAAATCGAACCCATACGCGTTTACAATCGCACGCTTGTGCCCCTGCGCTACCGTTGGCCTCATAAATTATGAATATAAAATTATAAATATATTTACCATTTTCCATATAATTCCCATACGTACAACCGGTGAATATTACCAACAACAAACAAATAGTCTCACACTTCATATTTAATTAATAAAACACTTTATTAATAAATAATTGTTATATAACTATTTTTATTTAATAAAAATATATATTTTAAACTTTTAGTATAACAAATTGAAAATAGAATAAATATAAATTTAAACTATAACAAATAGAAATAATAAATTTATAATCTATTTTAAATTCATATATTATTTTTAATTTAAATTTTAAATTTAAGAAATGTATCAACAGACGCGCAAGTCGTAGTCGACTGGACTTTTGGTATTACAAAAGTGTTGCTTAAGTTCTGGGTCTCGTCCTTCAAACTTTAAAACATTTCGTTAGACCAGCATATTATAATATTGTATATTGGTTAACTAAATTGCTAGATGATTTCATTACCACAAGAACCTGTTGATATAGTGAAAAAAATATATAGGAATACTAGCGATAGAAACGCGGCTTCGCCCGCTTAAACTTATGTTATATTATAGCCAAATTATACAAAATCTTTATATAAATTTTACCTTATATACTATTTTGATATACAAGCTATATAACTGTTATGTAAAGTTTCATCTAAATCTGTTTAGTAGTTTTTGGGTGAAAGTGGAACGAACATCCATCCTCATTAACTTTCAAATTTATAATATTAGTAGGACTAACCTTCACTTGATTGGAAAATTCTATGAATTCTATATAAGTCATAGGCAATTTTATCGTACAAAGATATTTTTTTTTGAATTCCAACCAGTAGTTCCTGAGATTATCGCGTTTCACCAAAACAAACAGACAGTTTTATGATATTAGTATTGATAGTATCTGCACACTAGTTGCTGGTTCCATATTTACTAGAAAAAAAAAATAAGTATACGGAGTTGAGTTACGCAGTTCAGTTCACAAATTAAAATCATTTATTAAATGATTAGTGTAAGAGAGAGTTAAAGCCAGTCGTGGGTTCGACTGGTTACCTCGTTACCAGAGCGAGGAAATGAAAATAATAAATATTTTATATTCTCGAATGAGAATCGAACTCACAACCAGTCGCGTCTGCATTCGCACGCTTGTGCCCTGCGCCACGTCTGGCCTTACTGTTTAATTGCGCAATTTAAATAGCTTACTTTGTAGTACTTCTATGAATTATTTATTAGTTACAAAAATCAACTTTGCCCCGTGAAATTTTATAAGGATGCATTAGCACGCTTAGGTTAATTAATCTCGATCATTATATTCTTGATTATTTCTGCGTTAATTTTGTTTATAAAAAATATACATACAACTAGTAGAGGGCCCCGCGCGGTTTCGCCCGCTTCTTTCTTACTTTATATTACTTTAGTTTCCCGCGGTATCCCACACACACCAGGGTAGGCAGAAGGAACCTGGCGAAACGAACTTTCTGGCGAATTCTGGGGGCATTGCACACGGCAGAAGTCAACGCCGCACTTTTGCTTCGACAGCAGAGCGAAGAAATGGAAATATAAACGTAAATAAATATTACACTTTCTCGAGTGGGGATCGAACCCACAAACGTCGCGTTTCGGTCACACCCTTGTGACGCTGCGCCACGACGGCGTGTTCTTGGACGGAGTTGGTAGAGGAAATATCGTCACTTTGTTCAACTCAACTTGTCGTATTTCATTATATTTTATTTTTTTAGTTTATATTTATTATATTAATATTTATTATACTTCCTCAAATAATATGCGTTATTTCAGAAAATACGACTACGTTCAATGACAAGACGCCATTTATTTATTTATTTAATAGGAAGCCAACATAATATACAGTGTATTTTATCTTTCGTTCTTAACTGAGTATAGAAAAGTTAAAAGCTAACTTAACATGTAACTCATAGATTTGTCACTTATATTATTTTATGAAAAAATAAAGTAAAGCAAAAAAAAATAAAGATAAACATAATTGAATGAAAATAAAAATAATATGTATAAAAAATATGTAAAGTTTTCACACAAAGCCTAAGTCTCATATTTAAAAAAGAATACCTATAGTTAAAAACATTTTTTTTATTTAACTACATAAAAAGTCATATTATTCAAAACAATATTATTATAACAATGTCAACTTAATAACAGTATAAGGATCAAAAGCAAAATGGTAAAAGATAAAAAAAATCTTTTTAAAAAAAAAATGTATAAAATATTAATAATGCCTGTGCGCCTTGATTGGCGTGTACCACTTTTACAAGTGGTTTTTTTATTAATTAATAATTTCGATACAACTTTCGTTTAAACTAAGATTTTACCTTTAACCTTGTAATCGAGACGAAATTATGTCAATCTTTTTACGTCAGTGTTACATATGAGTTCAAGTTAAAAATGAGTAGGCATAGATAACCTAGTGTTAAGACACTCCGTTCACCACTTTCCGCCGAATTATCGAGGCATTGCGTGTTGAGTGGCGGAACTCAAAGCCACAATTTGCCTCGAACCAGAGCGAAAATATGAAAATATAAATTTAAATAAGTAAATGTTTCATTTTCTCGAATGGGGACTAATCGATTATGCAGTACACTTAAATTAAGACTAGTTCTTGGAGGAGGACACGCCACAGGGGCAGAAGCTTTGGTCTGCGAACACGATGTTTGCGGGTTCGATTCCCACTCGGAGGAATGAAATATTTAACATTTTCATTTATTTGCTTTACTAATGAAACTAATAACTCTGTCTTGTCTTTTTTTCTGTCTAAATACCCTCTGGGTACCCCACCATGTACTGTGTGCGTGTAACTAAAAAAAATATTTAAAACATTATTTACTTAGGTATCAGTCAAAAGACTTAAAAAGACAAAACAAATCAAAAGTATGTTTTTTTTTATGAAATAGAACTTTTTACGAAATTCCATTCATTAATTGAAAACTAAATTCTTTACCTTTTTTCTTAGGGCGCAAATAGAAAAATAAATAAATAAAATAAAACAAACGATATAATGATTGTTTATTGCATTATACCTCATTAAATAAATTATTTACAATGCTCCAGTACATTTGTAATAAAAATAGTCGTTTAGACAACATCGAATCTAAATTCCAAATTAATATTATACATCTGTTTACTTAAAAGATCTAAACGTATTTTTAGAGGATCTTGATTTTGATTTTGCGATTTTTACACATATTAAATGAAAACTCTTTAAACTCTTTAAACTTCACTTCACGCTGTATCACACATGAAAGAGGGTAGGCAGAGGGAACCTAGTGTTAAGACACTCCGTTCCCCACCTTCCGCCGAATTTTCGAGGCATTGGTTGTTGAATAGCGGAACTTAACACCAACTTTTTGCTTGTCGGCAGATTAAGCGTCGTCTTTGGAACCAAAGTTTTTCGTCGCGCTTATTGGTCCATTTAAAGAGTTTCAAATAAACATAAACTCTTGATAAGAATGTTCTTATAAGACCACCAGTCTAAGGGATCCCTATATAATAAAAAATATGAAATATGTTACAAAAAAAATCGTTTCAAAATATTATTTTTAAATTGCTTGTTTCAGTTACTTGTCTCATTGCATGACATAAAAGAATTCATCTTTTGCGTCATACAATTATTATATTAAAATATATTTTAAAATATTAAAATATAGCACATGTTTCCACATTAAAACATATTTTAACATGACACTCACAAAAAAGAAGTAATTTACTACCTTATTTTTATGATTCATGTATGTACGTAGCAAAGTAAACTTGCACTTTAGATTTTAGGGGCGGCGTAAACGTAACGGATATGGGTTTGATTCCCCCTCAAGGAATTAATTATTTTCACTGTGGCGCTCTGGTAAAAAGCAAAGCGCGGCGTTGAATCCGCCATTCATACGGCAATGTCTGGGAAATTTCTCGGGAGGCCCCCGGAGAACGTCTTAACTGTAGGTTCCTTTTGTCTACCCTATCATATACGGGATACAGCGTGAAACTAAAATCCACAATTAAATATATCTAAATAAACTAAAACAAATTTAAAATTAATACAGGAAATAGAATATATTATACTTTATTCAAGTCACTTTTTACCATTATAGTCCAAGACCAAACTGCGATGGAACAAACAAAATTTTCATCAATCATTTACACTTAATGATTTTAAAATGTTTTTCTATTACATAAAACAATACGTTTAAATCTTTTAAGCGCTTAAAATATTAAAACTATTACAAAAATTATAATTTTAGTTTTATATTATATCCACAATTGGGACAAAAGACGCGTAGATCGTTGTTCATTCGTTAAAAAAATTAAATTAATGGAAAACAACTATAATAAATAATCTAGACATATCTTGCAGTAACATCTAAAATAATAATATTATTAGTTAAGTATATAATGCTTTCGAAAACTATAATAGTAAATATAAAGCGCCGTTATATATGTATTTAAAAAAAAAGATTTTTCGAAAAATCGATAATATGGACAGCAAAGTCGAAATAATAGAACGAATTAAAAATAATGATAAATAGTATATTTAATTAATAATTATTATAAAAACTAAATTAAAACTAGGATTTTAAAAAAAATATTAATAACCTAACTACACGATTTAAGTAAACCATTGTTTTTTAATAGTAACTTAAAAATTGAAATACATTTGTAATAATGGAATAAATACATAAGAGCTTGTTTTTTTTTTAATAAATCATTCCATTTAATGGATGAAATTGTTAGTGATTTTTTTCCTATATATAGCGATTTTTATACACCGTACCCTAGACTATATACAGTAGTAGTAACAAATAAGAATACTTGATTAACTTTTATCGTTATTATTGTATAAACGAAATTAATATAAATAATAATATATAAAAAATATTATTATAACAAATCAAAACATTTATTTATATGGCAGATATTTTTTAAATGTTAAATATATAAAAAAATACAGGGAACCATAACACAGAGAATAAAATATACCACCGGAATGGTTTTTTGTCTAGAAATAAAAGGTCAAAAACACAAAAACTCCAAATCATTATAATCTCAAAATAAATTATTAAATTGAGAAAATTTCCACTTTTATATATTATTATTGTTATAAATAAAAAAAGTACAGCATTCATCCTTCAAATTATATAATTATAATTAAGATTCTTTTATTATCTCCCATCATTTTTTGTTGAATTAAGTCGATTTTTTTTTAATAAATATTAAATAAAAAAAGGAAAAGGCTGAAAAAGCGAAGAAAGTAATTAAAGAAGGAGAGATATTAGTCACTCATTATATATAATAAATAGTAACAGCTTAAGTACTTCAAGGCACGCTTGAAAATATAAAACGAGACAATTTTCCATTCTAAAAGTAGAAATTTTCCTAATTTGTACCATTTATAAAAATATTGGAATAAAATACAAAGCTGTGACGTCACAAACTACTAAACAAAACTTTAAACCGTATATTATTTTCAATTGTCTTTATATTGTGTAAAGGCTACTTAATTATCACTCACGTATTGACATGTTAGAATTGATTGGGCATTTGACTTCTTAAGAATCTGGATTTAAGAAATATAGCAATTTAATATATGGAACAAAAGTAAAAGAAAAACCACACTTACAAAAGAAAAATACTTATTCAGAAAACTTGATTACCATATATTTGAACGGTATTAAAAAGCCGCCGGTTCAAATTTTTATATGTTTTTTAAACACGTATTTAACCATAGAGATCGTTTGCTGAAATATTATAAAAAAGCGTTTCTACAAACAATAATATTTTTCTAATGAAACTAAATAAACAAAATGAAGAAACAGTGCAATTTTAAATACATGACACGAAATGGCAGATTCATCATAAATATTATTATACCATATTTTTCAAACATTTACATACAAATACATATTTATTAATAGAAAAAGAAGTCAAACACCTCTATAGTAATACAATAATATAATTATACCGCTTCAGCTTCACGCTGTTTTACACAGCAGGGTAGGCAGAGAGAACCTAGTGTTAAGACACTCCGTTCCCATAATTATACAATACTGTATTTAAAACCTTTTCAATAATACAATTAAGTATTAAATACAGTATATGTATATTTATATTTTTAATATAATGTTCCACACTAGAGATAAGTAAAATATTAATAGGAAGCATAAAAAAATTTTGACGGTGTCAAACAGATGCGGCTTCAATTCCCGCTACGTTTAGATTTTTTATATGTTTTCTAAGATTTTTTTTATTATTAGTCTATATATCATTTATATAGCACACTATATATTTATCTATTCTATTTAAAGTTTTTTTTCAGTTTATTGCTTATTTAACCCCGTAAAGTAAGTGTTGATTACACAAGAGACAATTTATTGGATGATTTTTTAAATTATTTTTCAAGTTTATCATTTTCAGTAATTTTATTTAGTCTACCTCATTACATATAATATGAACTTTTATATATAATAATTAATAAGTATTTAGAAAAAACAAATATTTTTTTTTATATTTTTACACTGTACTAAATTAAAATTAAAAAAAGAACTCTTAACATCCAAGTCTTTGTCTGTCTTTCTCATGTAAATAAAAAAGTTTTTGTAGTATTTTATATTATATTATGAAATTTATAGGTGCAAGTTGATTAACGTCAATTTTGCATCTAATGGCACTGTTAATTGTTTTCTCTATTAACAATGTTATTTAATTATAATAATCGATGTTTTTGAAGGAACATTTCAATTTAAAAAAATCTTTTAACATAATAAGTACGGAAAAAAACTACAAAAAATAAAAAAAATATAATACATCAAAGTATTAAGAAGATTATATAGCAGTACTTTGAAAAAAAGTGTGTTAAAAATTTTTGGTAATTAAAAACAAATTTTGCATGTACTATACATATTTAAAAAAAGTAAATAATTTATAAAAATGATAATTAAGTATTAAAATGAAGAAATTTTTTTATTCATTATTATAATATAATTATAAGGCATTTTGAACTGAGTGTTGTAATTAATAATTTTATCGTAAGTGTTATCATTAAGCGTATGTATTATTTAATGAAATATAACGTATTTTATTTGGAAAGATATTTATATAAATTTATCATTTTTATTATATAATCATCGATATTGAAAGCGATGGATAGGGTTCCAATTCCAAATACTCATGTTTATTATACAAATAAACATTGGCGTTGAGTTCCGCAACTCAACATATCTAAATAGGCAGAAAGCAGAGAACAAAGTGATTTATATCTAGCCTCCCTACAAAGTGGTAAAAAATAATACTACAAAATGGAAATTTCTAGAACAATATACAATTTTCATCAACATCGTGAAATGACAACGACTATACATACATATATATAATATAATAAGGCATTTTGTATGTGTTTTTGTTAATTTTTTAAATGTTTAATCGACACCTGCAAAGCCCTGAGACCCTTCTATGGCTTTCACGAGTTTCTCTCTCAATTGTTGATAGCTTTCGTATGGCGGTAGATCAATGCGGTTGAAACTGTTGAAAAAAACATGATTTTTTTAAGACAATTAGAAAAATACTTGTGTTAAGGCAGCCGTGGCGCAGTGGCACAAAGCTTGGCTATAAACGCGAAGGTTTTGGGTTCAATTTCTACTCGGGGAACGTATTTTTTTTCGTCCTTTGATAGTAAGTCAAAGCGCGACGATTAACTGTGCGTTACGAGCGGTCTTAACACTAGGTTGCCTCTATCTACTCTGATAATTTCGGGATACAGTATTAAATTAAAAACTAAAATTAGCTTCACGCTGTATCCAGCACACAGCAGGGTAGGCAGAGGGAACCTAGTGAGGAGACACTCCGTTCCCTACTAATTTACATTTACGTTAATTACATACAGATACAGTATTAAATTAAAAAAATATACATAACTCACCAAGTATGGGCACGTGGGTAATTATCGGGCGAGCCCCATTTCTCTATAGTGAATAACTGGGGTCCGTTGGACCCATACAACTCCTTGAACCCATTCATGGGTACACGTGACGTTCCTGTGACGAATTGAAGTAAACGGGAACGCATTTCGTTGGAGAACGATAGTACTACCTGTGAAAAAGAAAGTTTTTAAATTAATTTTAAAAAGTATTATTGGTTATGGCGTATATTTTCCAAAAGGACCACAAATATTTAAACCTTTGGACAAAGGCAAATAAAATAATAATATAGTATACATTTTTACTTATTTTATTTTTTTAATTGAATTTTTTACTTTACACGAAATAACACGAATAACAGGGGGTAGCAGAGGGAACCCAGTAAGAAAATGCTTTGCTTCGTCGGCAGTACTCTCGTATTACCGTCGTTATCGAGACATAGCATGTCTTTGTTACCGAAGAAATGAAAATATTAAATATTTCCTTCCCCCGAGTAGCAATCAAACTCACAACCGTCACGCTTGTGCCTCCAAAATACGGAGAAAAATGGGGAACGGAGTATTTTCAAACTAGGTTGCTTCTACATACACTCTGGTGTGTACGGGATACAGCATGAAGTAACAAAATTAATAATATCCATCTATTTTAAAACTATGTTTCCCCGCACTTGTGTATAAGAAAAACACATTTAAACTTACCCTCCAAAACCACTGTACAACCAAATGATTCGCGTGATAGTCTCCCTTGTACAGTGTGTTTGCGCGCCAGTCTCTCACGTCTATGTGCTGGATGCCACAGAGAAGCAGCTCCAGTTCATTCTCGTCAAATATCTTGAGAAGTGGTAAAGGTATTAGACCCCCTAGACCTTCTAGGAACGCATACATCTGTTCTTGAACACGACTTACAAAACGCCATTGTATTACTAATCTGAAAATGAAATTTATATGTTTTAAAATACGCCGTCGAATCGTGGCCGCCTTAAAGTTTCGGTTTCTGAACTTTTGCACATTGTTCACTCGGGAAGAATATAATCAAAAGTAGAAAAAAATCCTAAAATAAGTAAAACATACTGTTTTAGTAAAACAGTTTTTCATTATACACATGATGTTGCTGGGTTCTACGCATATTGATTATATTTAATTATTGTTGACACTGTATTCCGGCAACTTATAATGGAATGTCTCAATACTAGAGTATGTCTCAGCGGAAATCAACGCCCCAACCAATCTTACCAGAGTGGGAAAATGACACTATTTTTTCCGGAGTGTTGATCGTCAAAACAACCAATCCTTCACGCTGTATCCTGTTCTGTTTCGCTGTAGCACACAGAAAAGTAGGCAGAGAGAACCTAGTGTTAAGACACTCTGTTCCGCAGTTTCCGCCGAATGCTGGAGGCATTGCGTGATGAGTGCCGCACACTGCAGCACTTTGCCTCGACACAAGAGCGATGAGATGAAAATATAAATTCTTTTTCTGCTAACAAAACAAATCTGGGCGTTCAGTTCCGTCAATCAACACAGTATTTCAAAAATTAGGTATTGCGTGGGGAACGAAATACCTTAACACTATGTTTCCTCTGCCTACCCCGCCATTTGCGGGATACAATGTGAAACAAAAAAAAACCATAATAACGCACTTAATATATTCATCCTTGTTTTCATTATCCACAGCTATATTAGCGCCACCCGTCTTTAAATCCCTTTGAATTGTTTTACCGAATTGTTCCTCATCAACTGAGAATGTTAGATACAGTTCTGATGGATCGTTCTCCTGAAAATAGAAAATATATTAAAATTTGTGTAAAATATAATAAAAAACAAGGGACTATCCATAAATTACGTAATAGAAATTTCGCAATTTTTCCACCCCTTGTCGCGGTTGGTCTTGTTAGTAAGACGCCCAATGTCACATATTTTGTAATTTAGAAAGAGAGGACCTCTTGAGACATTTCGCTCGACACACTTCGCGTAATTTATGGACAACCCAGGCGTTTACTAGTGACTATATAATGGTTTTTATATCCAAATTTATTTAATTGGCAAGGTAACATTATTCCTAATTTAGAAAGAAATTTAAAAAAATAGAAAAATAACAAAATAAAAAACACAAATGCCCCCAAAAGTATAATTTAAATGAAAAAAAAATATTTATATTTCAGTTTGGTGTCTTTAGTTTCAACAGTAAGGACCTTTTGGTGGAATAAATATTCTATATTAATCTTGGAATAAAGTGGCTGTTTAATACGACTAGAGAGACAGACATGACTAAAATACAATGTTTCCGTTTATTTATTATATTTTATTCGGATACGGAACACTAAACAAGCTGTCAATCGAAAAACTGATTCGAACCGGCAAAATCATTAAAAAATAATACAATTTTCTACCTTAATCCACATAAGTGAGTTATAATATTCCAAATCTACTGATTCCATGTCTTGTAGCTCAATGGGCTTGCCGAGCATCATCTTGTAGAATGGACGGATGAAGAATGCTAAAAATAAATAAAAATTTAAATTAAATCAGCTTCACGCTGTACCCCGCACACAGCAGGGTAGGCCTACGTAGAACCTAGTATTGAGACACTTCGTTTACCACTTTCCGCGGAATTCTGAAGGCATTGCGTATAGTGTAGCGGAACGCCGCACTTTGCCTTGACACCAGAGCGAAAAAATGGGTTCATAAAAAATGGTAACACAAGGAAAAATATACCAAGGTATGGAAAGGAAGAAGAGGGAACATAGATTCCTTACATCTAACTTTTTTGTAAAGAATTAGAGTAATTCTTCTCATTCATATTATCTGAATAATAAAAACAAGATACCGAAAAAAATATATCTATGATAAAAAAATCTTCTGGAGTCCACTCGTGGCGCAGCGACACAAGCGTGATTGTAAACCCGACAGGTTGTGGGTTCGATTCTTACTGGAGGAAATAAATTATTAAATATTTTCATTACCTCGCTCTGATACCGAGCCTACTCAGAACTCGGAACTCGCCAAAAAGCGGGGAGCAAAGTATATTAACACTAAACTCCTCAACCTACTCTGCTACATACGAGATACAGCGTGAAACAGAAAGAGAGAGAAAAAAAATGAAAAAAGAAAACACAGACTTACCATCAAGCAATTTCCCATGATACACGGCCATGCCGGCGACTCTGCCTATGAACTTGAAGTAATTTAGATGTTCCTCATTACAGACACCGCTATTTGGATTAATTTGTAGCGTGTAATTGTCCATGGCTGAATATTCGAATAGACCGTAGTACGGGTTAAACATTTCCTTTGATAGTAGGAAAAACCATTCCCTTGCTAAGCCACCGTAATCTGTTAAAATTGTTAATAAATTATATATTAATTATGTAACATTTATTTTTAGGCGGATTCGAGTCCGGCCCTCTTGAATATTGCTACGTTAATTTTTTTACAAGTTATTTAAAAATATTAAAAAATGTAGCAATATAGGCTGAAGGTAAAGTGTAAATCTAACAAATATATGGATAAATTTGTTAATTAACTCATTCGGTTAATTTATTCTTTTTGCTAAATTATTGTTTCCAATTTTTTATCAACTCATTATATGGCTTTGATGAATTTTGTGATAACTTTTTTATATTTAATTTATTGTAGACAATACTAATTATAATTGTTAATAATCCGGCCAAATTAAAAAGCTATAAAAATAGTGTCAATCAAAAAGTCAAAGTCGAAGGTCAATTGTAATTCCTTTTTCATAAAATTTTCATAGAAAATTTATATATATTTTTGCTAATTAAAATGTTAATATTGACTATACTGTGTAAAAATATATGACAAGCAAACATATCACCTAAACCAAAAAAAAGAATACATTTTTTTGACGGCTAAATATAAAAAAATACAGAACTAAAAAAACGTTATCAATCCCTATTATTAAGTAACATTCACTCACCAAGACCAACTTCGGACTCGAACTCGACCCACAATTTAGTTTTGAGTAAATCCAATCTACTAACAGAACTTATGATGCGATAAGAATCCTCTAATATGGAATTTCTACGCACTTTGATCTCGAATTTATTGGGAACGTTGCACTGAAAAGAAAAGATATATACACATATAGTCCAGCTTCACACTGAGTCCGGCACACGTCAGGGTGGCTTCCCGCCGAAATTTGATGGCACGGCGTGTTGAGTGCCGGAACTAAACGCCGCGCTTCGCCTCGACACCAGAGCGAAGAAATGAAAACATAAATTTATATAAATATTTAATTTCCTCGAATGGAAATAGAATCCACAATCAGTCGATTTTACATTCACACTTTGTGCCCCTGAGCCACGACTAATCTCAATAAAGAAATACTCGTATAAATAATAAATAGACATTAAAACAAGCTAAAATTTTATAGGCCATCGTTTCGTAGCGTCTCACTATAAAGGCGACAGTTGTGAGTACATTGTATAGAAAATTTGGGAGTAGTGTTTCTGAACATAATTCCTTTTGCGTAATTTGGTAAAGCTAACTCAGCCATAACACATCAACAGTACTATAAATAAAATAAAAAACACAAATTGACCAAACACTTACGGGTTTACGCAGTTGACTCTTCAAATATTCATATTTGCGTTTATAATCTCTTGAATATGGCACAGCAGGACCTGCTATTTGAGGGTTCGACAAACGCGGGTCCTCCCATTGGGTTGTACGTGTGTCTGTTTGTTTTTAGAAAAGTCAAAATCAAATAATTTGAATCCAAAATAAGAATTTACAAACTTCATTTTTTCAACGTTAAACTGTTCACTAAAGTTACTGCCTTAGACCTGTGAAGAATCAGTGCAAGAAACGAGGCGAGACTTTTTTAAATCAATAATATAATATATAAGCATCATAATGTGGTATGTAGCTTTACACACTCACTATGATCAATAAAGAAGATCCGTCCATCTGTGTGTAACCTCTCTTCCCAACCTTCCGGCAATGGTCCCAGCTCATCCGCCTCAGCACCAGCATTGGGTGCCGCTGCACTTGGCAAGCTGGATGCACAGCCTAAAATAATATCACAAAAAATAAGATACCCTGAGGAAGAAACCAATAAAAGCCATCAAAACTTTGAGGCCGGTACAGGCAGCCACACAGTGCCTGCATATTTTCAGGGACAGAGTACCCTCTTCCCTACCCACCCGGTGTCGCTGTAAAGGCCAATAGGGCTAACAGCATTAACCTCAAAACCAAGAGAAGAAAAAAAAAAGAGCCGGTCGTGGCGCAGGGGCACAAAGTGTGACTGTAAAAGTGACTAATTGTGGGTTCGATCCCCACTCAAGGATATGGAATATTTAATTACATTTGTATTTTCATTTCTTAGCTCTAATGTCGAGGAGAAGCGCGGCCTTGACTTCCGCCACTCAACATGCAATGCCTCCAGAACTCGGCTGAAAGTGAGGAACGAAGTGTCTTATCAATAGGTTCCCTAACCTGCTGTGTGAGACATGCAACGTGAAGCTAATTTATTTTGAATTATTTATTTTAAAAACTTTGATTACAGATTCAAGATATTATTAGCAAGACACTCTGAACCCATTTAACAATTGAATACAACGCAATGAACGCTAATTAGAAATATATCTATATTCAATCTTCTTTTATTTATTAGTAATATTTAACATAAAGTATAAAATGATATTCGCAAAATCAATCAATAAATAATTATATTTTCTATTAAAATTTTTTTGCAAAAAATATATATATACAGAACAACATAAAAGTATATATGCAAAATAGCCGTTTCCATTTCTATTTTATTGTATAAAGATAAACACATTACCTGTCCTAGGATCAATCCACGTCGTAGTTTTCTGGTTGTGATCTATGAAGAATACCCGTCCGTTTGGAGCGCGTTGCATGCTCCAGCCAGGGGGTAAGCCTATAAAATAATTAATTAAAATTGCGGCGTTGAGTTCTACCACTCACCGTGCAATATTTGCAGAATTCAGTAGAAATTATTTAACTAAACCAAAAAAAGATTACATTTTCTACAATACGATTTTGTTTATCTTCACGTAATTTCCGAATTTTGCTAACTGAGCCGAGTGTATCCTAACGATATGTCTACATTTATTCTACATGTTCTACATTTTCAAAAATATGGTCTTTTTTGGAAGAAAGAATCTGGTAAAATAAAACTCCTTAATACATTCGGCATTTTTTATATATATTTGTGTTTCGAAATACAATAAAAACCTAAATCAAACTTATAAGCACCACAAAAACATACAAACCATCACTATTAGGTAAATTTTGACTCTGGCTACTGCTCGAGCTCGAGCTCCTTGTACTCTCAGTGGAACCGTCTGTTTCATCCTAAAACACGCCGTGGAAAAATTACCTTATTACACTTACATAAGGTTGTATTAACAATATAATATGAAAAATAAACCCATTTATTGATAAATACTACTTATTGTTTAAACTAAAATGTGATCAAATATTATATATAAATTATAGTGATCCTCTGTAATTATACATGAAATGACACTAGCATATATTAAAAATATGTTCTTTACTTTAGAGGGCTACTCTAAATAATCTGTATCTCTCTAAAGAAACTGCCACCATATTTTTATATACAAAAAAACACCCAAAATTTACGGAAGAAACTACCAAAACTACTACATGCAAGACAAAACAAAATAAAAAGGAACTACAGAATCAATAAGCCGCAATACATTAAAAATTTAGCGCACTTTTTTAATTCACTACATCAAAGCTAAAACCTTAAAGCGTATACGTTGCAAATGTCACAGAAAACTTACGAATAAAATAGAAAATGTAAAATCTGACGGACCTAAGATGAAAAATGGGTGACAAAAATATACTATGTGAAATTTTTATAAAGAAGTTACATAAAATATCTATGCAAGGCCAGAAATATGAAATCAAAGTAATCAGCATGAAAAGAAAAGAATAAAGTATTTACTTCTGTATAAAATTTTGATTAGATAATATAAACAGTTTTTTTTTATAACTCTGTTCTGCCCTAAGCCCTAAATCTGAACGCCTAGCAATCAGAACAAAGAATACACGAATAATCGGGAAAATTCGAAAAATAGTTCATAATGAAATGCGTAAAGCACAAGACTCAGTTAAAATATCGTAGAGACGCTTGAGCTTTAGTAGTGTTAGCTTAGTGTTAGTCTAAAGCGTGGAGCGCGGGTATCAACGCCACAGTCTGTTGTCCTTCACATATCCTCATGGACATATAGACAAAAACTGTGTAAGACAATTTGGCAAGCTGCCTTCAATATCTATATGTCCATAACTCATAGACAATCGCCCAAAGCACAATCGTTACAAGCGAGTTTATGGGCAATGACACGCAGTGCATAAACCTTTTTTTTGTTTTAGGGCCATCCATGAATCACCTCAAGGGAAGGGAGGGGATCGAAAAAATGAGACATCGTATGCCAAGGAATGTAATTTAACTTCGAAACTGCTCAATTAATTTATTAATCTCTAGGTGAAAAATTACAAAATATATAATAAAACACTGGGAATGGAGTCTCACAAATTTAACTATCCTATACTAGGACGGGAGAGAGATCAAAAAGTCATAATAATAAAATTCCTTTGACATAATTTATAGATAGGCCTTAATTAAAAAATAAATAAAACGGGAAATGACGAACACACCGTTTTTATACATTACACGTCACGCCCTCAATCCCGCTCGCTGCTTACCTCTGAGTCTTCCATTGAGCTCGTAGTGGCCCTCCGTCTTCTTGACGTGGAGGCCCTTCTTTCAGGAGTAACCCCACCAGTGGGCGTGCTAAAGTGGTTCTCATCAAACGTCAACGATTCACCAGACCCATCACCAGTCTCGTCGGTCAACGTTCGTTCTCTACCGAACTCTATTTCCTCTATTTCTGTTCTCGCGTCATCATCTATTATACCATTAGTGGACTCGTTATCATTATTATCATCCATGTCATTGATATCTTGGAGAGTCATTGAGGCTATCCCTGTTTGTAATTCATCGTTTTCTGGGACGTCCTGTTCAATAGTCTCTTGACTAGATTGACTATTAGTAGCTTGAGCATTTTCAGCAGTTTCAGTTTCATTATTGTCTACTTCCGTCGTCGAGGCTTTACTTTCGTTGCCACATACGACATCGTCCTCACCATTTTGATTAACCCTTACATTAGTATCACAGTCGTTGCTTGTATTTGTCGTAGTTTCTGTATGAGCTTGCTCTCTGAGCTCCGGTGAAAGGATGGGTGTGGAATAAGGTGTGTTTTCAGTCGAGTTTTCGGGTCGCCTATCACTCGCATCCTCCTGTTAGATATTGCGAATTGACACTAGCTAACTGTGTTAAATTAAAAGCAATTTCAGTTACGAAATTACTTTAAATATCTCTTATAGTCTAAATGAATTATGAATTAATTATAACAGTTAACCAGGTGAAAATGGATATTGAATAAATTAATGCAACACTATAGCTATAGTCTCTAAATTAATAAAGATTGCCATTTCAATAATTCTTCATTCTGTACTCAAAAAATTATTAATAAAGAATATTGGCTATATGACAATAGATTAAAAATATAACATTCATTATACAACCTCCCCCTATTTTAAAAAAATGTGCCGAACTGTCTATGACCAGTGAGGACAACACGATGTATTCTGAGTACCCCGGTTATTGTAGAAAAAATGGACAAACTGCGAATTATTGCCAAAATACATATCTCAATAAATTCAAATTTTAAAAACTCTGCAATATTTCGCAATTCATTATTGGAATTAGTGTGATCTAGAACATGAAGTTTACAGAATAATTATAACCATTCAAGAAATATACTTTTATCAGATATATATAAAGAACGGTACTGAATATGAATCACGATTTTTGATTGATATGATTGTGAGATTTATAAAAAATGCATCTTCACTACTATTACACTATTACTACTATAGACAATAACTTTTATCTTATTAAAAAATAAGAATTTATTTAAGTAAATTTATAGTGAAAATACACTTATTATTACTCTTTTTTGTAATTAATTTTAGTTAGTCGTCCCATGTCCTGCAAAAAGCCCATGCTGCAGTTTTCTAATAGATAATAAAGTAAAAATGTTATCAACGCATGATATACTATATAAATTTTCATAAGCATCCAAGATTACAATTTTCAGAATACAATTTTGATATTATTATCATATTTATTAAAAAAACTATCATTATTAGAGATATTGTAAATTAAATAAATGTAACATATACTTTAACATATCTATATATGCTACCAAAACCAATGAATTTCATTTTCGATATATACCACTAATCGATAACTCTTACTAATATTTTCTTTTTGCATTAAAAATATAAACAAGATAATAGGAATATACAAAAAGTTTTGTTTTTAATAAAGTTACTAAAAAATTTTGCCATTTTTTTTAATTTATCACGTTGTTTTAGGGTTCATTGAAATAAAAAATATATACGTTGAACCTAACTAAATACACGCTACGTATAATATATCCAAAAATAGAATAGCCATATTGGTCAGCCATTGTAGTATATCCTTCTAATAAACTGCCCGAGCACTATTAGTAATCTGTAGTATAAGCGGCAATATGTTAAACACAAGTTTCAAGCTTTATCCTGCACAACAGGACAGGCAGAGAGAACCTAGTGCTACAACACTACTTACTCCGCTTTATTTTAGAATTCATTACATTGTGGTAATATTTATAAAATTGTTATTAGTTTTGTTTTACTTTTCTGTGGAATAAATTAAGTGCATTTCTGATAAAACTTTTTTGTCTAATTTAGACATGTTTCATGCAATACCCATAAAAAACCCTAATAATATTCGATTAAAATTTGGCATTTTAATCAATAAAAGAAAATCCCCTAAAGGCGCTATAAAAATAACTAAAAAATAAGCAAAGAGTATAACAACAATAGTAAATTATATATATGCAAATAATTCTAAGCGTACAGATAATAAATTAAATTATTATAAATAATCGCTCAATAATACATGCATTTTATTCATGCAATATTTAAAGTCTATTTAGTTAGACGCCTGCAAAGCTTTTAAAAGCTTCCGAATGACATTTACTTTAATACATGCATATATTTTTTTTAGTGAAACAAACCTATAAGTATTAATTTAAATATACAATATTTTATATACGAGTACGTAATTAAATCATCAACTTTTCCTAACCAAGCTACATATATAATTGTTATTTAATAATATTAGAGAAATAAGTATCTATTATTTACTTATAAATATAAATTATTAATATCCTTATTAAAAAACTACTTTTATTCCCAATGCGCACTGACACAATGCATTACACAAAAAAAATCTACCCCAAATAAACCGATTTCAAAAAAAAGTATTAATAAAATCCCTAAGAAAAATCCCTAAATAAAGTTAATAAAGTTAAAGTTTCTAAGCTTTTAAAACTTACCTGATGTTGAGTGGAAGGACTAGCGTGTTCCTCGTCAGCAGAAATGTGGAATCTACGGTGGAACTCCGTGGCCGCCGTTTCCATACGTTCCGCTTGAGACTCTATACTCATGTTGCGACTGTAGAAGGAAATATAATTTAGCTTCATGCTGTATCCCACACATGAACGCTCAGAAAGGACAAAAACACAGCTAGACACGCAGCGTGAACTTAGAAACCTAGTTCCAAAACAGTCCGTTCCCATTAAGACACTCCCGTTCCTTTCTTTCCATTTCTGAAGACATTGCGTGTTAAGTGCTATTTACCTCGTTACCAGAGTGATGAAATGAAAATATTAAATAAATATTTCCTCGAGTTTCACATTCTATTTAGGTCAGAGAAAAATTAGTTACATTATAATCTTTATATAATCGTTTTAGTAAATTAACAAATCAAGTTGAGTTGCGTAACTCAACGCCGTGCTTTGCTTCATTACCAGAGCATGGAAATAGTAATATTAAATAACTTATTGCCTCGATTGGGAATCGAACCCACCGACCGTCGCGTTACACGGCCTCGTTACTTTATAAGAACTTATAACTTACGTGAACGTGGGCCTCTCCCATTGCGTGGACCTCTCTATGTGGTTCACGTAATATGTCCTTCCATTTGCGTCCTGTCTCTCCTCCCATCCCGCCGGCAGGGCATCGCCGCCGATAGCCTGAAACAATATTTAAAATATAGACCGAAATAATACTAACTTTTGTCTAGAAAAGCCAGTAAAATCAGTAATATCTCCACATACATTTTCTAAAGGTTTATTATTTTATAATGTTAGTTTGTTTGTGTTTTCAGCTTAACTCTGTATACCAAATGTAGAAGGGAAAGGCAGATCGCATACTCCATCCCCAATTTCCGCCGTGTTCTGAAGGCATTGCTAGTTGAATGGCGGAACTCTACGCCGCGTTTTGCCTCCACACTAGAGCGAAGAAATTAAAATATTAAGTGGGAGTGGGAATCGAACTCACAAGCTTCGCCGTGATCGACCTTTCGCTTTTGTGTCTCTGCGTCACCCCTGGCCTCAATGGATGTTACATTTTATTTTTACTTTAACAAATTTTAATGTATCTGTTAATATTTATTATAAAAAAAACATTTCTTTGCCAAAAATAAAGTTTGCTGATAAAATTAATATTAGTATAATAGCTGTCTCTTTTACCAAAAGTTGTTGTTATTTTATATTTTTATATAGCATATATAATACATATAAGCATATAAAATAAATATTGCATAATTATATAACATACACATAAAGGTTTTTACACATTTCAATATTTTTTTAACTAGATTAATCGAGTATATTTAGTTTTTTTAGCTTTACGCTGTAAGAGTGGTAAGACACTCCGTTGGCAAATCCTGGAGGCATTGCGTATTAAGTGGCGAGACTCGCCTCTCTTTGCCTCTATACCAAAGCGGAAAATGGAAATGTTAAATATTTCATTTCCTCGAGAGTGGGAATCGAACTCACAAGCTTCGCACGCCTGTGCTCCTGTGCCACGATTCGCCTCTATCTCAGTTCTCTATTTTTTCCTTATTAAAAAAATCTGACGTCTTGAACACTTTGCAAGTATTCCGTCGTCAAAGGTAGACTGAGATGACAGAACTCTGTACTCCGCTATATTAACTGTAAAAGTCCACCACACCCGCCGCTTTTAATGATACATCATAATACATCAATATTTATAAAATGCATGTAAATGCATGTAATGCAGGTATTTTCCGTATTTTTATAAATAATTTTATTAAAAATAACATCGTTTCTTTGTTCTTTTATAGCCTAAATTTGCATTCTCTTAGAGAGATCTCACATTAGATTATTATGCTAATTGTGGTTTCTCTTTCGATCTACGGAATCATCATGATTACTTTTCTATGAAAAAGTTATATCTCAGAAAGGACGTAGTATTTATTTAAAATAAACTATGCACAGTGAAAAATCACCACATAGTATTGTTATATGTTGATTGTAATGTGAAAATAAATAAATATAATGTGAAAATAAATAAATATACGAACAAAAGCAAGCAAAATGAACAAAAAACCTACTCTGCAGTCCATTTCATCCACCACGAGCCAGTCCTCGCCATCATGAGACGGAACCGTCACCTGGTGCCATTCAAAACTATGCTTTACTCAACTACTTTACAAGCATGTATGAATAATTGAATTGAAAAAATTAAAAAAAAAAAACAGTTTCTTATTTATGAAACTCATGTAAAAAATAGAAATATTTTTTTTGCATGTTATTTAAAAGAAAATAAAGAAAATTAGATGTTAGAAATCATTTGCTTTAAAATGACGAATACTTTTATTTATAGTAATATATTAGTATTTCTTATAATATTTTTTCTTATTTAGCACTCTTGTCGGAGAGGACGTGTTTGATGACACCTCTGTATTTATTCGAATTTTTACTATTATTTTGATTCTTTAACATGCAAGTCATGTCAGTTTAATTTTCAATTTTTTCTGTTTTTTGTTTGAGTTAATTATGGTGTAATAAAGTATTAAAATAAATAAATAAAAACAATACTATTAATTCTATTGAATAATATTTTTTAATAATTTTACATAAAATCCACTTTCGTTACAAATCTTGTTAATATCGATTGAACGCATAATTATGAAATAATAAAAAACTGAATTCATGAAAGACTACTATAAAAAGCATAGCAAATTTTAAAAAAGTCAAATACATTTTTTTATTGTCTAAACACTGGTGATATAAATCATACTACTGTATAAATAGCGAACACATAAAAACACGAAAAAAATCTTACTTGTTCCTCATCCATGCTAGTCATGGCAGACTAAAAATTAAATAAAAATATTTTTTAAATAGTATTTCATATTATGAATTTTGTAGCAACTTTACATTACTTTAAAATAATGAAGCTAATACATTAATGTGATTGGAACTACAATGGTTCTGTGTGGCCGTCGTAATGTTATCAGAGACTGTAATTGTAGATTCAAAAACCAGAGTGATGCATTATTACACAAAGTAAACTGATTATCTTATAGAATGATGAAAGATGAATGAAACAATTTATGGCAACACTGTGTTATTACTCAATGAAAATTGCTAATTAAGATTTTGTACTAGCGGTTAATTTAAAGCCCTAGAAATAAAATAAAGTACGGTCTTACGGTCTGTCCATCCACACTGGCACTGCGTGACTAATATACAACGTAACGTATGAATACAATAAATAAAATTATAATCTTATTTTTAAACGAATTAATTGCAGTATTCAAAAGTGCTTCTTTAAGGACATAAGTTGAAAACCGTTTTAAACGAAATATATTTATAAATAATTGATAAATAAAAAAAGTCCCACAAAGAAGCTGCCACGTGACACGTCAAACTAATAACAACCCCAGTGTTTACTTTGAGGGTCAAAAATTGTATGTAAAACAAACGTAACATATATAGCTTATATATAAATAATCAGTAAATGTAAAGTCAAATTCATAAACCAAAGCGATACTAACCGAAAATATTTATATTTATTAAAAACAAGCCAAAACTACAAAAATAAGATATCTTATTATCTTACAGAATCATCATCCACGCTAGATGTTGCCTGTTACAAAAAAGGCATGCCATATAATAAATATATTGAATACATCCATTTACAGCACAACACTATAATAAATAGTTTATAACATTAAACCCACTTGTTTAACTCTAGGTTCCCAGGTTCCCTCTGTCTATCCTGTTATGTGCGAGATACAGCGTGAAGCTTTTCTTACATTTGTTCATAATAACAAATACACACCCAAAACTGTTTCCATTCAGGCAGTCTGAATGGAAACAGTGGTGGGTTCGATTCCAGCTCGAGAAAAACTAATTAATCTCATTTCCTCGCACTGGTAACAAGACAAAGCGCGGCGTTGAGATGCGCTACACAACATGCAATAAAATTAATTGGGGAACAGACTGTCTTAGCACTAGGTTTCCTCTGCTACAGCGTGACGCTAAAAAAATAATCAATGCAAGGAATATTCCGGTGCAGTGCAACTCAACATGCAATAAATGTTGCGCTACTCAACATGCAATGTCCGAAAACTGGCATTTACGCCTGGAAATTAAGAAACTGAATATTGTAATTTATTTGAGTAGATACTCGGTATAAGTAGATTAACAATAATACTCACAGGTTGAACATTCCCCACTTGCGGTGCAGGTTCCACCATCTCCCAATCATCAGGTGACTGGGTTGGCTCCTCGGTTCCAGGGTCACCAACTCTGCCGACCAGCGCGTGATATACTTCTATGTAGCCACGTACCCGGGACCTAGCACTGAAGATAGATTTTTAATCGTTAAAACTAGATTTATAAGCCTTCCTGTAACCTTAAGTCATTTCATTTTTTTTGTATTTTTAGCTAATTTTAAAACAATTGCAAAGTTAATTAATATGATGTTATCCTAACATTTAAAATGGGTCTCAGAGTATTTTAGTAGGTATGTTATAAATGATCATTGATAAAAGATGGTGGATCACTGTTTTTAAGTTAGCAACGAGTGGGAAACATAGTGTAAAATCACTGTGTGGCTTTTTATTATAGCAGTATTATAGTCAGTCACAGGATAGATTAAGCAATGTCTCCAGATCATAGATGAGTGGAGGAGAACTTTGTCTGGACCCTGAAAAAAAGATAAATCATAAAGTAATAAATCAATTATTTATTTCAAGTATTGCTGATTGAAATTGTTTGTATATCTCAGGAATGGTATTTGAAAATTAATTACTCTTTAATGGTTTGTGAAAATTTATAATATTAACCAACATTTAAAACTGAAGCTGCTTCAACTGAAGGCAAAGACATATTATTTTAACGATACCTATTGCACACTAAGCAGAAAAAAAACACCTAAACATAAAAAAAATAAAAAAATTCTATCATGAAAAAATATATATGTGATTAAGCTACAAACGAAACGCTACAATAATAGTTGGCAGGCAAAAGTGACAACAACCATAGTATACATTCTACATACATAAAATTGGATTTCGAGAAATTTAGAAAAAACTTTAAACTTTAAATTTTTAATTTATTTAAAGATTTTCTTTTTCCATCCCTTCCATTTACTTAAAGATTCCTACTCAAGGAAACCAAATATTTATTATTTTCATTTCCTCGCTCTCGCAACGAGACAAAGCGTGGCGTTGATTTCTGACACTTAACACGCAATGCCTCCAGAATGGGGAACAGAAGTATCTTAATGGGAACGGACTGTCTAAACACCAGGTCCTCGGGATTCATCTGCCTACCCTGCTATGGCTGCATCAGCTGTATCACAGCTTGAAGCTAAAAAAAGTGTGTTAATTGTTTAAAAACAAACATTTTACTATAAATACGTTTGAAGGCATTTAAAGAAAACCATCAAAAACAAAATTCATGCACCTAAAAAAAACAACATTATAAAAAATTTATACAACATCAATCTACAACATAAATTACTTACACATTCATTACTTGTATGTTGTTACTAGAAAATATCACAATTAGTACCAAAAGTCGTTAAAAAATCTTAAAATTAACGCTACCCTCAAAATATATCTAGATGTTGATTTTAAAAAAGTATAGTAACTTTGAACGTACAGTACCGTCGACAAGTTGTGGCCGCTCCAATGTTAGGTATTATGAACTTTTGTGCATTATTATATCGAGAAAATAGTCATTAAAAGTAAGAAAAACCCTACAATCTAATCTGCGAAATCATCTACAGCCAAAATGACAGCGGTCACGACTTGTCTATCTGCTTACCCCGTTACATGTGAAATACATTGTGAAGCTGCTATGTGCTATCCATAATATTTGTCTTTATTTTAACTATTATAATTCCCGGTTATTTTTTTACTATTATTTAAATATAAATTACTTTTATACTATTTCTACAAATATATAAAAAAAATAATAATTAGTTGTTATAAAAGGTTTTATGACAACTTTTTTTTTATATTTTAATCATCTTAAGTATGGATGCAAATACTAAAGATTTTTGTTGGTGTAAATAAATCCTCAAATGTCATGCATCTAATATAATTGTAACGGTAAAACAAGACCTAATGTTTACACAGAAAAAATGGCCTTAGCCAAACTAATTAAGTGACCTAGTCAATATTATGTTAGCCTCTTATGTTTTTGTATGGCTATGTTTTGTATTATTACTACCATTTTTTTTAGCTTGACGTTGTATTCTGCGAATAGCAGGGTAGGCAGAGGGTACCTGGGCACCTAGTGTAAAACACTCCGTTCTCCATTAAGACACTTCCATTTCCCACTTTCCGCCGAATTCTTGAGGCATTTCTGAGAGGTGTTGACGTTACTAGAGCGAGGAGATAAAAATATTAAATATTTCATACCCCCGAGTGAAAACCATTACGTTTAAAGGCGCACGCTTGTGCCCCTGCGCCAAGACTGGCCACAATCATAATGACAATTTAATAATCAATTTTTACTCATTACACATTTCCGCACCAGCCATCTCGCGTCCAATCATACCCCCAAAACTATCTAAAGACAAAAACCAAAAAAATGCCATAAAAACTCAAAAAAAAAACAAAAAACATGCAAAATTTAACCACTTACACGGACCTGCGCGGTCGCAGGGGATATTTATTAATGGGGGGCCGAGGTGACGCCGCACTCTCGTACGGAGTGGACGCGAGTGGTATCTCCACCATTCCTAGGAAATCGTCTCGGGTTAAGCGATTCTCATCGAACACTTGTATTAGGAGCTTTTGTTCTTGGGGTTTTACCTGGAAAAAAATTATGAGATATTTTCATTTATTACATACATATACAATAATGCATATTTAACAATATTTTGATTGCGGGTTCTAATCAAAGCTTGTCTTTGCTTTTAGCTATTGTATACAATTTAAACGAGACAAAGCACGGCGCTAAATTCTGCCACTCGTCGGGTGAATTAGGAATGCATCCAGAATTCGGAAGTGTTTTAATGGGAATGGAGTGACTCTACCCTACTATAGGCGGGACACAGCGTAAAGCTTAAAAATATATATGAAAATAGAACATAGCCAAAAACGCTAGACAAAATCATACAAAAAAGATTTGTGCTTTTTATAAATATCAGCCATAAAGTATTAAAAATGACTAATGCACTGTTATCATTCCACTACTATAAAACAACAATGTAAACAAAAACCTTGTAAAAACTAGCCAACCAATATTTATTAAAATTATATATTTTTTACGCTTTATCCCATATGTCGCAGAATAGGCAAAATACGTATAAGTATCGTCCTCCCTCAACTATTTGCAGGAATTTGACAAATTGCGTGTTAAGTGAGGAAAATCAAATCCACAAGCACCGCTTTTACCCCATCCGCCTTACGCCACAATTAATAAAATAATAGTAAAAAAAATCTTACCCTGAATACAAACTCCTGATTCCATACTGGATTTAAGGTCTGAAAAAGAAATATATATAATTATATATTAAGAAAATTAAAAGATCAACATATGGTACTATTAATTACAATAGCTACAAAATTTATATAAATCTGCTTCCAAAACTGCAGACATTGCGTGTTCAGAGTCGGGGAAACGAATACAATTAATCACGCTGTATCCCGCATAAATGACGTGATAGGCAGACGGAACTTAATTTTAAGACAACGAGTTCTCGTTCCCAGAGCGAGGAACCGAAAATATAAATATATCATTTTCTCGAGCGGGAATCGAACACACAACCTGTCGCGCTTACAGTTGCAGACTTGTACTACTTCTCCACGACTGGCCTCTGTTATTATCAATAATGACCAACAATAAACTTATATAGTTCAAGTAACATCACTTTATGACAAATAGATAACGAAAGACGAAACGGAATTAAAGAAATGCAGAAGAACACAAAAAGTAATCTAAGAAAAATTATAATCATAGAGTAAAAAAGCAATAAAAGTACCTTTTTCTTAGTTTTCGTGAGAAACGTTTCAACTGTGACGTCACCATCCACCTGTTGCAACTCCACGCGGACATATGGATCGCTGGAAATTGAAAATATATCGATTTCATTATTTGTAATAACGTTATAAAATTATATTTATGTATTGGTAATTATTAAATAAGGTCTCCAACTACAATTAAAAGGTTAACGTACTCATTAAAACAAAATAGGCTTTCAAATTTACTCGAAGATAACTTTTACTATAAGTAATAACATTTCACCGGTTGACATGCAATGTTATGTTTAATAACATTAACGGTGGCGACGTTATTATCACGCGATGGTAGTGAGTTCATGTCAGTTCAGACTTTTGATGATAAAAAAGTTTACAAATCTATATAAAAATAAAAAAATGTGACTGATACGGTGTCTGTACACGAACAATATACGAGAAAACTACATATTTATTATTAGGGGTATTCACAAAACCTACTACAATTATATTAAATTTGTCTGTTCTTCTGTGCGTTTGTGCGCAATAATCTCAAACATGGTTTAACCAATTTAAATTCCATTGGTGTACGAATACGGAAATGAGGGGGGGCTATACCTATTTAGCGGGTTGTGCTCAATGGCAAAGCCTCCAAAATCCAGTGGAAGATGAAGAAGAATCAAATTTGGTTCTTTTAAAGCTATTAAATAATAGAATTTAACCATGAATGTATAGTTTTCAGATTTTTTCCTGAAATACGTGTAGGTACTACCTGTAGATGCTAGCTGCCAAAATTCATAACTCTAGAAATTTAATCCCCTTTATAATGTCGAAATAAGCGCTTTATGCGATATTAGCGGCCATATCTTTTTTTAAGTAAATGTACAAGTAAGATTTTTCAAACAGTAGTCTACCATAATTATTAATAAACGTAATTTATAATTCAAAAGGTGGCGCCAAGATAGTTGGATATTCCCTCATGAGTTACACACTAATGGCCTATAGGCTATGGAAGTCTTAACGTTCCGTTATTAATAGTATTAGATATATTATGACTATATTTTCATATACTTTCGTAACAATGTATATACAAGAACTTTCACACCTTATCTATTTGCTTAAGATTGAAATAACTTGAGTCTAATGCAAATATAAATATATATCGCAATTAATGCTACATTGACTCACCTAGCACCGAAGATATCTTTCTTAGCCAACGAATAAGCCCCGACTATCTTCAAGCGAAGAAGGAAGCTGTTTTCATCAGTCTGAAACAAAAAAACAACTTTTCTTACTTATATTGCATTAAATTATGTTACAATAACTACTATATATATTATATAATAATTTACTATATATATTATACTATATAATAATTTGATTCCCTCACAGCACAAGTCTAACTAGACTTTTAACGTTAGTTGAGGTTTTAATTCCCATCGAATTACTAAAAGCAGACAAAGCCTAGTGCCTGAGCTTCGTCACCCAACAACACGCAATATTACGAAAATTAAGTGGTGGATGAGAAACGGAGTTTCTTAACAAAAGGTTATTTGATCCTACTCTACTATATGACGGATATAGTTTAAAGCTCAAAATAATACTGTCTGTTTCTTAAATTTTGCGTAAAGTAAGCGTCGGAGTGTCTTAACACTGGATTCTGTTTGCCCACATTGCTATATAAAAATATGCTTGGATACAAAAGTTTATTGTTCGTTCAAGACGATCTAGCAAATTTGACGAGTTTAATACGATTAGCAATGATGTGGAAACAGTTGATCCCCTGTCGTTCACTGATATAGAAAGTAAGAATAATAACACGTATTTTAATATAAAATACTGTCCTATATTACTATATAATACTAATGAAAGCGATGGTTATACATTCAAATTCAATGCAACAAACCCAGAGCATTTATCTTAGATCAGTCTCTTTCTATCATTTATATCAAATCATTAATGTCGTTAAATCATTTCTTTGATTTCATCAGTGAAATGATTATTGATTGTAATGAATTATTTAAATCATTGTGGTGCAGTAGAACATACACTTACTCCGAGTGTAAACTTGATTTCCTTGCTTCAATTTGTCAAAGTACATATAACTATTATTACAATATGTCTCTAAGACCACACCCAAGTCACAAATAATAATATATCTGTTCTAATACTTTTCTTTTCTTGATATATAAATATTTCATTCCCCGAATGGGAATCTAATCTACAACCGTCGTGTTCACACTCGCATGCTTGAGCATCTGTGCCACTACGGCCTCAAAAGGCTATCGACTCTCAGATCGATCTTGAGAGCCGTCTCAGAGTTAAGAGCGGTTCATAAATACGAGCCTAAGAATTGGATATTAGAAATATATATTATTATTTTTATAAATCACTTATTATGATGGCGTGTACGTTGAAAAATGTATAATCCATAACTTTGTATTGTACATTTATGCATTCTTTATAAGTATGTGTGAATTTTAACATGAGGCAAATATTTCTTTGCTGTTCCATATCTATTGGAATGTCACATAATTTAAAAATAACATTACTATTTACAATTTTTAAATGTATTCAATATTATAATTTTTGTATTTCAATGATAAAAAGAAAAAATATAAGAGATGAGAATAATTAACAGAGAATATGTACTTTGTATCTTTCAAATCCAGTATAATCACTACTATTATTTTTAGTAGTGTAGTGTATACTCAATTAGTTATTAGTAGTATAATTACTACTAATCTAATACACTACTAAAAATAAAATAAAATATTTCAAAAATGTACAATTTATGAGAATTCACTCGCTATAGAATCGATAAAATAATATAGAAATTAGTTAAGTTTTTAGCAAAATCAGGAATAACAGTCTTTTTTTACTTCCATCACTTTTATTTTAAAGACAATATATCAAATCTTGTAACAAAAACACTCTACTCACAGTCAAATTAAAACTAAAAAGGTAAGAGAAATTTCTACACAATTGAATACAAAGATAACTCAAACCAAGTCGAGTTAAGCTAATAAAGGCTGTTTAAAAATAATATTCTAATATGTTACAAAGTCCATACTAATGACAAGACAATGAGACTTAAGTGATCTATTTATATTTCAGGCTTACAAAATAGCAGAAAAAAAATGAAAGAAAATATATTAAATGTATGGAAATATATCTATTGTAATAATATATTATCATTATTAAAAAAGTATTGTTTCCGCTTCAAGATGTATCCCACATGTACCAGCACATCCAAGTAAACCAAGTAGCACAATACTCTGTTATTTACTCCAGAATTTAAATCATTATTGTTGAGTGGCAGAACTTAACGCCAATTTCTGTCTCACAAGATCAACTTGGTGAAAATAATTACTATAAGACACCAGAACACCGTAATTACTATAAGACGCTATCCACTGAGCCACAATGGCCTTATAAAATATTTTTTTGTTTTTCAAAAATTTAATATTAGCTACAGTGCTTGAACAGTATCAAAGAGGTGTGAGTGAGGTTACATGGAGGCTTGGTACATTCAAATTATATATATTTTTTAAATTAAAAACATTAATGACATTACACATAATATTATACAAGTATATATATAAGAAACTATTTTTGTTAATAAAAATTGTAGACACTAAGACATGTTATCTAATAATGATTCATCAATTAAAATTAACAGTTACCTTCTACTTTCTGATGAATCATGCATTAAATGTAGTGAATAGTTCCTATATATTCAAGAAAATGAAATTAACTTTTCAAATGTTTATGTAGAAATTAGCTAAGAGTAAAAAAAAAGACTAATAGCATCTATTAATTAATATTTCTTGTTATAAATAAGTATATCATTGTTTATATGAATATTATAAATATCTTTTAAAAAGGTACTAATTTAGTCTGTGGCAACACCTAGATGATCTTATTAGAATACTTATGAACCAGATGAAACCAGTTTTAATTTATTGAATAACACTTAAAATATATTTAGAAAGGTGACATAGTAAAAATTATAAATATTTTAAAATTTCTTGTAATCATTCAAAGAAAATAGTCATATTAAAAAATAAATATAAAGTAGTCTCTGGGATCAGATGTTTGACTAAACTTAAAAAGCTGTCTTTAAAGATTATAATATAAACATATAAACAAGACTAATTCAAGGCCTCAAGTAAATCAAAATAAATCATCTATATATTTACCTTAATTGTTGTATATAAACATTTTATACAACAATATACTTGTATGTTAACACTCTACTTATGGTTTTAAATAAAAGCAAATACTATTGATACTTTACTGTATCCTTTGTGATTAAAAAGCCATCCAGCGTGGTTATTCCCTCATACATTAATATAATATTGCATTTTTAATAGAACATAACATGCAACCAAGGAATATTAGCGCTGATATAAATACACGAAAAACATTCCAAATCCTATTAACAGGCTTAGTCTAGGCGTGAACACAGTCTGACCAATAACATATACAAACAATTATAATATATTGACATCCAAATAGAACGAAGGCGTTCCTTGCGGCGTCTGGCTGCTCAAGTAAACTTTATTTAAATATTTAATCAATGACAAGGACATGTGCAATACAAGTACGTTGTTAAAAACTTAAGTTTTCTCAACTATTTTAAGTAGTATAAGGGTTCAACTTACGCGTGTATCCGACTGCCAAGCCATCACCCATGTGAAAATGTACTAATTTTTAAATGGAATGCAAAACAATTGGCGTTTCTTTTCTAAGCTCATCGGTTGAAATAAGTTAAAACAATGACACGTTTGCTATACAATTTTCATTAACACCTCCTTAGGGACCTTTCTCGAGTTCAGAGTCATTAGAAAACTTTAAATATGTGCTAAACTATTAAAATAAACACTACTACATAGAACCACTACTACGGTTAAGGAAAAATACAAACAAAAAACTAAAATATCATGGAAAAATATCGTCTGCACCTTCTGTGACAGTCGAGTGACAGCGGTTGACAGACTTTGTCATATTGTCACACCAATTTTACGCATTACACTCCTTTTTACGCAGAAAAGTAAATATACGTAATTACAGGTGAAAAAACTATTTTTAATTATTTACTAATAATTATTATAAATCATATTCATTACAAACTTAGATATCAATTGGATATATATTTCATTACTTTTCATAAGCTTAGATAACAATTCGATATATCATATTTTATTAATTTGTAAATTAATTAACATTTTTATTCGTGATAGCTATATTTACAAAAATATTAGAATAAAAATTAAACTAAAAAAAGTTCAATTAGCATTCAGATGTGGGGAAGAAAATATATTGATTACATATTTATATAAATTTTAGTTAAAAATTGTTTGACGCCGCTTAGAGCTGTGATGAGTTCTTAAAAGTTAGTATCCATATATGTTAAAGAACGAAAAAATGTAACGGCTTCATAGTTCGGAGGAAAGTAGTGAACAAAAATGTCTTTATGGGAACGAAGTGTCTCTGCTTATCCTACTATGAGTCGGATACATCGTGAGCTTCGAGTCAGACTTGCATACCGAGGGATCCATACCAATTTCTGGATTGAACGGGTCGTACAGTAAAGTTAATAAACTTAAGGTTGTGGACGAATGCACTCACACTATAATTATAAGTTTGTAATTATTTTTGTCGATTAAATACTTATAACTTTTTCTTCACGCATTTTTTTCTTTATCTTTGCTATAAGACGTTGCTTCGTACAAATTGAAAGATTCAGAGTTGACAGGAAGTACCCTCCCTTTTGATTCCTTTGCGAATTTTGAAAATTTGCGGAAAGTGGCACAAACAGCTGTACCTTTTGATTGCGTGGGCTCAGAAGTTTTGTTTTTCACATTTATTATAAATTTCAGCTTGATACCTCAACACACTCCTGAGAAAAAAGGTCTTGACAGACGGAGGGATAACAAAGTGATTCTATAAGGGTTTCGTTTTTTTTCTTTTCGAGGTACGGAACCTTACAAAGATACTTCTATATAACAAGAATTATATTGAATTAAATAATGTGCTTACAAGAAAATAATATAACAATACATTCTCTGAATTATATTATATGATATTTTTATTTTTATCTTCACGCAGTAGAACGGTGGAATCAACACCGCACTTTGTCATTTTACCAGAGCGAAAAAATTAAAATAATTCTTGAGAAGGAATCGAACTTACAAAACAGA
This sequence comes from Heliconius nattereri, assembly GCA_013403645.1. Classification (NCBI taxonomy): domain Eukaryota; kingdom Metazoa; phylum Arthropoda; class Insecta; order Lepidoptera; family Nymphalidae; genus Heliconius; species Heliconius nattereri. The sequence goes on along the minus strand of JAAIXI010000246.1, from coordinate 1,242,672 downwards.
CGCTATGCCATGACACCCTTTTGTGAAAGTTATACCTACCTACTACAACAAATTTTTGTTAATGCGGAACCGAAAAATTTAACACAAGCAATTTCAACATGATAAGACGTTATGATTGATATTGTGGCAATATTCCTTATCTAACACTTATTTAATTATGTAAAAATGCTAAAAAATCTTCACCAAACGATAATGAACTTTACTTATTTTATCGCACTCACTAATTATAATTCACGTATAGGAGATAGTAGTCTATCTATAGGTAGGTATATGAAATATGAACCCATTGCGTATCTTCGTCGCTGATACCTACATTAAATAACAATAAACCAAATAAATATGCTATAAAATATTATTAAACTGAAAGTTCTCACTTGATATTGCAAAGAGAATCTAGGTTCTGGGCGTGGAAGGTTATTAGTTCTTCTCCAAGTCCAAGAGGAAGACCGACTTCGGTGAGGCTCTATAATGCTAGACGAAAAATCAAATGTCCTCGGATTATGCATGACTGCTACTGAGCGGATATCTCTCATCTCTCACGAACACACACAAACACCATAACACCATTACTCTCGTTTCAAAAAGCAAAGAACTGCGGCCGAATCAAAAATATTTACAAAATTCTTTTAAAAATCGCATTAAAGATGGCGCTTACTCGCAGACATATGACTGCCGTAATCTTATCAGAATAAGAAATGAGCTGTGATAAAGACGCGACCGCTTGCAATTAGCATTGCTTTGATAACTGGGTTTTGAAGTCATGAAAGCTTATATGCTTTGTTTCGTTATAATTTTCTTAGATAACGGTATCAGTCATTGAAACATTCTTTATAATACCCATTGCTAAGTAACGGGTGGCACACTTTTGGTTATATATATATGTACGAAAATATAGCAAAATAGTATCCTTATTTACATAATTTATCTTTTGTCCTCATTTTTTTCTAAACGTTGGTATGAAATGAACTTTTTTTTTTATAGCTCAGGTATAAACGCAATTAACGAATCATATACTTAGGTGTAAGAGAATGTTATATAAACTGAAATATACAAATTGTTAATGTATTGGAGTAATTTCCATAAAATTAAAAATTTATCCTCGTATAGTAGCGCTTCCGTGTGCGCTTCGAGTGCGTTAGTCGAAGGTTGTAACTGTCAATGCTAATGCGCATACGCAATAATAATCGCTTAGTTACTTATTAGTATTGAGTTACTCACAGGGCGCAGTAAGTCTAACATATACAATTTATGTCGGTGTATACATCAGGGGGTACATTGGAAGGGATAGGGATTTCGCTGCGTGACCGAACTGAAAAAGATGTGATAGTAAAACCGTAAGAAAAATGCGTGGATAAAACCGTTAAATGAGACGTGCGCAGGCGCGACAGTCGCATACACAGACGAGTAGTGTAATACCTTTCTCTTTCTCCCTCTTTCTTTTCGTTCTCTCATCATTTTTTGCATGATTGTGTGTTATTGTTGTTTTTTTATGTTAAGTAATTTATTATTTCCTAAAATACTGAATTTCCTAAATACTTTCTTGTACTTAAATAAAAACTAATCAGCAAAATTTAAGAGAAAAATCAAGAAAACCTACATAAAATTGAGCACGACTTTTTTTGCAATTTGTGTCGATTCTACATTAGCCGAAGGAACTTGGTTCCTACCTGGTGTCCCACGACACCACATTTATATATTAGTTTCACGCTGTATCCCGCGAATACAGAGTGTTTTCTTCATCACCACTTAAAATGGAAGCACATTTATAACTATTCAATATAATCCTAATACAATTAAAACAAAAGATATTTTGGAAAAATGAAGAAGTGATCTTTTTCAATCAAAATATTAAAATTTCGTTGTAACTTAGCGAGCAAGAGCAACACTTTCATGAAAGAGATGATGTGTAGAATAACTTTCAAGAACAAAATTGATCGTCTCCAATCATCAACGTCCTTTAATCATAAAATTTTGAATTCTCTCATGCTATTCTTTATAATAGTTACAATTTTTCGGCAAGTATGTTAAATCCTATCCTNTTTTTATTTTAAGTAATTTATTATTTCCTAAAATACTGAATTTCCTAAATACTTTCTTGTACTTAAATAAAAACTAATCAGCAAAATTTAAGAGAAAAATCAAGAAAACCTACATAAAATTGAGCACGACTTTTTTTGCAATTTGTGTCGATTCTACATTAGCCGTAGGAACTTCGTTCCTACCTGGTGTCCCACGACACCACATTTATATATTAGTTTCACGCTGTATCCCGCGAATACAGAGTGTTTTTTTCATCACCACTTAAAATGGAAGCGCATTTATAACTATTCAATATAAAAATGTCATCATCATGTAAAATTGTCAATGTCAAATCAATAGGAAAAATGAAGAAGTGACCTTTTTCGATCAAAATATTAAAATTTCGTTGTAACTTAGCGAGCAAGAGCATGAATGATGATGTGTAGAATAACTTTCAAGAACAAAATTGATCGTCTTCAATCATCAACGTCTTTTAATCATAAAATTTTGAATTCTCTCATGCTATTCTTTATAATAGTTACAATTTTCCAGCAAGTATGTTAAATATTAATATAATGTATATATATATATAAAAGGACTTGTCCTCACTGACTGAGGTAAGACGCACGCACAGCCATAACCGCTGACGTAGAAACGTAAAATTTGGACAGATGTTTACTTTCGTAATCTGGACATCCACTAAGAAGGGATTTTAAAAATTTTAACCCTATAAAGTGGTGAAATAGGGGTTAAAAGTTTTTATGGAAAAAAATTGAAATCGGCACCTTTTTTATAAAATTTGGAATTCAGATTTTTAAAGGTATTTAATTGAACACGTATGTCATCGTTTTCTATAATTCTCCCCATAAGGGTGCAAATAAGGGGTTGAAAGTTTGTATAGAACTTTTNCCCCTCCCCCAAAAAAAATTAAGTAAGCGACGCTGCGCGCGTCCGCTAGTCAGATATATAGATATATATCAGATATATAGTCTTTTTACTATTTTTTTAGTATCTTTCTTTATTATAAGTATCACCAAGATAATTTTAAAGAATTTTCAGATTCGTCATGATGATGAACCAAAACATTTTTATTTGTCATTATGTAGTAACTATAAGGTACTACAGACTAGACTCACATACAAGCTTTAGACCGACAGTCGTATGTTGATGTAATTATATGATTTGTAAAGAAATTTTAGATTGAATTAACAAATATAAATTCAACGCTACATAAACCTTTCAAAATGCTAATGAAATAAAGCAGCAATTAAGTATTAGCGTTCATTTTGGTTAACGCCATCATAATACAGTTAGAAAGTTTTATTGCTTATATTTATTTGTAGGTACATAAATACAAAAAACTGCACGATACCTAAATAATAAGAATAATATTTAAATTTAAATTAATTTTATTTGTTAAAATAACACGAGAGTAGATCTCTTATGTTAAACTCTATGTCATCTGATATTGAAATGATTACACTGTATAATAAGCAATTAGTAAAGGTTTGAATTTTCGTAAGTATATAAATGAGACTTTTCTAACATAGCGGTGTCAATACATTTAATTTTACACAGTTTGCATATTATTTAGGGAAATCTTGTATATGAATATTCCAAAAATATTATATTCATTTCAACTTAGGTCTCTCATTTTATTATAAATTTCTACTTGATTACTACCTATATACCACTACATAGCTATATTCATTTTTTTTTACTTATAATTTCTAACTTTAGTAACATAAGATTACAATAATATAAAATAAGATAAAATTGTAATATTGGTAGAAAAAAAATACTAGGAAAATAGCTTACCGTAGTTTTAAACGGAATTTTATATACTATTTAGGCTTTTTTAATTACCAAACGTACCTCTACGTTTTATATAAAATTAATATGTCACTGTCAAACGTTATAATCTGAAGTTATTGTGACGTTTTGCATTGTTTGTATGTTTTCGTTAACCAAATAATCAGCGAAATTTATGGATACTAGGCTTAAAAAAACTACATGATACACGTAATTTTTATACAATTACATCCAATATGTCACAACAATTGATTAACGAAAATAGCAAATATATATTAGAGTAAGTTACATATAAATTCTCACATGTAACCTTTATTTACTTTTAAAGTGTTCATTTCTCACTTATTGAGCTTGTTTTATTATTTTTCAGCTTATTTTCTGAGCAAACAATAGATTCACAAAGTTTGGAGTCGATATGTGCCCAAGTGCAAAAGAGGTTTCCTAAATCAGATCACTTTAACTGTTAGTATATTTTTTCGACGCAATATTATAATATACACTTATAATAATTATTTGCATGAATATTTACTATGATATGTTTTTTCAGTATGCCTTCTCCTTTCTTCACTCATAACTGGTGGTGATTTATCACTGCCTGGACAGCGAGTTGTTGCAATAGCTCTAATTTTTGACATTTATAAAACAGATAATCCATTTAGTTCCCTTTTCCTACATTTGCTAGAAGGAAAACCAGGGTTACTACCATTAACTCCACAGGAAAGGATATTCATTGGATATTTACATGGATTCATTCCAGTTAACATAAGAGATGTAAGTATTTATTTATTTAGTACTTGTGTATTAATAATGACACAGCTACAAATTTGTAGGTGGATGTTGCAGCACAGGGGCATAAGTGTGTGACTGTAAATGCGACAGTAGTGGCTCTGAATCTTCAGGGGAATAAAATATTATTATTTTTTATTTTATTGCTCTGGTAAGATCGCTTTATCTCATTACCAGAGAGAAAAAATGAAAATATTAAATATTTCTTTCCTCCGATTGGGAATCAAAACCAGAACTGTCTTCATATATACATATTTTAGCACTTTGAAAGTGTCTATGTTTGGGACAACTAACTTTCAAAAATGAAATATTTTAGCAACCTCAATGCCATTTTTAAAGATCTACCTATAGACATCTATTTAAAAACACTCAATTGATATTATGTTACAAAATTATTCTAGGTACTAAAAAAATCAGCAAAACAAGTGATCCTAACAGAAGTATTAGCTAAGGACTTAGAGTTTGATTACTCATCTCTCCAAGCATTGACTGCGGAGAGATCTGCTGACATCAGTTCTGTTGCAAAAGCCACAGCACCCGCTTTAGTGCCACTTAGTGATGGGTAAGCTCTTGTGATGCAGTGTCACAGCATTTTTATATAGGAAATGAATTATTTTTACTTACCTGTTTACAACAGAGCATAGAGTAGTGACTACCGCCACATAACATAACAAAAGAGTATCCATACCATTAGGTTCCCACTGCCTGCCAAGAGTAAGAAGTTTGTATGTGTAAAATCATATTTTAGGAATGTTTATAATATTTTAATATAGCAGGACCTGAATCCACTCCTCTTGACCTGCCCACTAAGCTATATTTTCTCACATAGTAGTGTAGACAGAGAAAACTTAGAGTTAAGGTATTCCATTTTTCACCTTTTTCATTGCATATTTAGTGGTCGAAAACTAAAAGCTTCAAAACCGTGTCTTGTTTTTGTTATTGATATTGAATAATTAATTCCCCTAACTGGGACATGAACCTACAGTTTTCTGCTTACAGACATGACAGCCTTAATATACATTATATTATTAATAATCCTACATTTCTATATATTTTGCAGAAGCCCCCCAAATCGTATAGCAATGAAGGAACTAATAGAAGCCCTTATGTCCAATGAATATATGCCCTTACATTGCACGCTGAGACCGTCTGGACCTATACCACCACCCACTTTCTTATTAGATACTAGTGAAATATCGTTTGCAGATGAGGTATTGTTTTATAAGTAGTTTGTATTATGGTAATATTGATTTGTATGATTGATCTTTGATTTTCTTTAAAATTGTGTTTCTTATAATAGTGGGACAGCCTCTTATACACACTGGAAAAAATAAATTATATTAATTTTCTCATTTTGTTAAGATAAAGTATGAAGTAGAGTTGGGTCAAACTACATGCACAGTCGTACAAAGTTGTGAATGGAGTGTCTCAACACTAGGTTCTTTCTATCAATACTCACAAAATAATGTATTATTCTGAATAAAAATTGAAGGCCAACTACTTAAACAAATATTTTTTTTAGTAAATCTTAAAACTCACATGATTAAATCTCACACATTTGAAAATTTCATGTGAGTTTTTATATTAAATTTTTGTCTTGTATTATGTATATAATAACTTTATTTATGCAGGGTGTATGGAAAAACTTAGTTAATCGTGGTACGTACGTGCCTATGTATGACACCGACTTTGATGGCCTCCTTGGCTTAAAGCCTGCAGAGAAAATTGAAAAGAAAGTTGTACAGAAGGAGACTAAACCTAAAGTTGTAAGTGTATGGTTATTATTATTCCTAGTTCATATTTAAAAAAATATTGATGTATAAACTATTTAAGTGATGTTTTAAAATCATAATTCCTCTGGACTAAAATTGGATATGGTTTGATTTACCATAATTCACACAAAATAAAGTTGGGTTGATAAAATAACTTGTATTATATAAATGTATAAACTATTTTTTTAAGATGAATTTGCAATCAGTACTTTTAGCAAATGTGTTTTATGCTGTTGGCTTTTAACAGCGACTCCAATAACCTTATACACAAAAACTTAAACAAAAAAATACATTTTCTATAAGAAAATTTTCAATTTATTTTTTTTAAATGAAGAGCTAGTGCCAATGTGAGTAATTTTAGATATTCATAAGTATCATTAATGAAACTCAGTTTTGAAGTCGATTGATGAATGATTTAATAATACATTTTTATAATTACTACACCATAAAAAGATTTATCAAATACAAAAAAAAATTAAATTGAAAATGATATATTATTGTTAATTTATTTATGATACTTTTAGCATAAATTTTAACTCAATTTTATACTAATGTTAATAATGTTATTTTTTACATAATATTATTTTTTATATCTGAATAGGTGTTACAAGAAGAGAAAAAAGAGAAGCCAGAAGAGAAGACAGAAGAGAAGAAAGAAGAGAAAATTACTAACATAATAGCCGAAGCACAAAAACTGACTCAACTAGCACTAAAATCAGCATTAAGTGTGCCTCACCAACAAAAGTTACTAGCCTTATTGGATCAAGAACCGAATATTGTATATGAAATTGGAATTACGCCATATCAAGTATGTTGAATTATAAAAATTTAAGTATCTTTTAATAGAAATAGAAAAAAACATCAATACTAATTTAATTAGTTTTCATGTATCTTTTGTAATATACTAAGAATTTTATATAGGGCCATTATGATGCATTGTTTGTCTGTAAACACAATAGTTGTGGGTTCAAACCCAATCAGGGGATTGGGAATATTTCATTTCTTTGCTTTGACAAAAGTCTATTCTAACATATCTTTAAATAGAAATAAAATTTAAAGGAAAAACAACAATACTTACTTTTTTACAGTCGCAAACTTACAAAGCATATAATTTCAAAATTATTTGGTAACTTTTTTTTCTATTTTCAGTTACCAGATCTAGTGGAGAACAACCCTATGGTAGCGATTTCTGTGTTATTAAAACTGATACACTCGCAACACATCACTGACTATTTCTCAGTTCTAGTTAATATGGAGATGTCTCTGCATTCAATGGAAGTTGTAAATAGGTAAGAATTTCTTGTAGATAAGTTTGCAAATTCACGCTGTATCCCGCACATAGCAATGTGGGCAGAGGTAACTTGGGAACCTAGCGTGAAGACACTTCTTGAGGTACATACAATATTTAATTTCTTGTGTGGGCATTGAACCTACAATCTGACATGGACTGGCGACTTTGTTAGGGCGTAAATTTGTCTTAGTTTGTATTATACGTATTTTTTTTTAAAAATTTTTTTAAGGTAATTTAATTATACTATATATCAAGTATAACATACACGCAGTAGCAACACTCGTAGTTGTGTACTCGCGCGCCAGCTAGTTGCACGCCAGTAAACTAACACTAGCAACACATTAGTGTTACTAACTTGTATACTGTTTACTCGCCCCCGTCCACAGACTAACAACATCAGTGGACCTTCCAGTGGAGTTCGTGCATCTCTACATCAGCAACTGCATCACCACCTGCGAGACCATCCACGACAGGTACATGCAGAACAGACTTGTCCGCCTCGTCTGTGTGTTCCTGCAGTCGCTGATACGAAATAAGATTATTAATGTTAAGGTGAGTAGATCATAATTTTTTTTAATTTTTATTTTAGTGGCGGAGCTCGACGCCGCGCTTTTGCCTCCTACCAGAGCAAAGAAACAGAAATATAATTTTAAGTAAATATTTCGTTTCCTCGAGTGGGGATCGAACCCACAAGCGTCGCATTACATTCCCACCCTAGTGCCTCTGCGCCACGACGGCCTCGATAAATATCTTTTATTATATTTTTAATTCCTACTGGGAGTAAAAATTGTATTTAAAATATTTACTATCCACATTATGTTAGACCACAGAATCTTCAAATATTTGGACAAAATCTAAATATTCAAAAAAATTTTTTGTCATATTATAATATAATTTTATTTATTTCTTTGGTAGGAACTATTTATAGAAGTCGAAGCGTTTTGTGTGGAATTCAGCAGAATCAGGGAAGCGGCGGCTTTATTTAGACTACTCAAGCAACTGGACTCTGGAGAAACACATAAGGAGACTAAAGATGCCTAAAAATAGAGAAAAGTTTTTTTTGTAGTATTAAACAATTTATTCATTTTATTTTCGACATAAAAGTTTTAAAAATACCCACGTTTCTTTTGTCGTGGGTATTACAGAAGAAGAATGAAAGAAAGATGAATGACGTGGAGATGCGATCTATTCGTAGGATATGCGGAGTCAGCTTAGCTGATTGAATCCGCAGTGAAGAGATGCACAGAATGGCAGGTACTAGCGAGGCCGTCACGGTGAGCATGAAGAACGTGCTCAGCAGGTTTGGGCACGTCGAACGAATGAGTGATGAAAGAATTGCAAAAAAGGTCAATGATGGAAAAGTGATCGGTAAAAGAGGTAGGGGGAGACTTTCGTTGACCTTCGAAAACACAATATCAAAGATACTGGTGGAAGGTTACGTAAAATGCATGAGGATCCCTTGGAGGATATGTATGAAGAGACATCATCAAGTCATCATCAAGACAGTGGACGAGGCGAAAGAAGTATATAGACCGTACCGTTTGGCGCTCCTTTCTGTCTAGACTACCCTGCTAGGGATAAAGCGTGAAGCTATGGACAAACTGCTTGGATTGCTATTCAAAAGCGTGGGTCCTTTTATTTTGACGCAGTGCATATAAGAACTATGAACACTAAGTTAAAATATGTTTTAAATTTTTTGTGGGCTTAACAGTAAAATCTTAATTTATTTTTCAGTTTGATTTTAGTAAACTATTTAAAGATTGCTTTAGTTATCATATTTAATTCAAATAGGATAAATAGATTTGCCTAGAGAATAAGAAGAATGTGATCATCAAATATTGTAATACATAATGTTTTAACTTCTCGCTGTATTCTGCACATAGGATAGGCAGAAGGAACCTGGGTACATAGTGTCAAGGCACTCCATTCCCAGGGTACTTCCATGACTTGATTGCACCAATTACCAGTTACAGTTAGTCGCATGCTTGTGCCCATACCCACAACTGGCCTCATGGTATTACATAATGTAAAATTTTAAAAAATTTGCTTGAGCACAACAACTTAATTTTACTACTTTCATCTTATTACAATAAAGTAAGTACATCTATATCTTTAATTTACTTTTTATTGTATTTTATAATAGAAAAATTTGCAATATTTAAACATTGCAATTTACCTACAATTTGAAAGTATTTTTGCACTCATTTTGTACCTTACTGTTGAAATATCCAATTTTTACAATTTTATAAATAACAAAAATAAAAATTTATATACGAGTATGTAAGACTAGAAGAAATTGAAAAAGTTCAAAGATTTTATATGTAAAAGTGTGACAGCTGTTGTAAATAGACTAGATATTTGTTTTATTTTGTTATTCTAAATATATTTATTTACTTATACTGTTGACATTATACTTATAGTTAGGATAACCTTGACTTAATACATTTATGGTTTTGAATATATAACAATGGAATATTTACATTTATCTCTTTAGATTTAGAATTTTAAGCATTTTTAATAACTATGCAATATAAAAACAGATATTTTAACTGAAATATTTATTCCCAATAACTAACTACATACAATATATCAATACTAATTAATTTAATGGCATTGTCATACACCTATTTTGTAGCATTTTCAAGTATTTTTCTCACTTCCACTTCAGTTGCTAAGTCTAATGGAGTACAGCCTTCATTATCCTTAAGGAATAATGCCCCAGCATCTATTAAAATTTGTGTTGATTCAACATGGCCACAACTAGCTGCGTAGTGTAATGCTGTTTGTTCACAACTATCAACTGTATTTATATCGCATCCACCTTTTATTAAAGCGGATAATGCAGATATTGCATCTCGATCCGCAGCCCAATGTAAAGCAGTTAAGCCATCTTCATCCTTTTCATTTTTTACATTGGGATTCTTAGATAGAAGTTCTGTAACTAAATCTCCTAGGTTTTCTCTTGCCGCATCTAGCAATGATAGGTCGTTGTGGCTCAGTTCTGGTTCAGGTGAAAAACGGAGTGATGAAACTGTTACCCAAGCCTCTTTAGTACCACTTTCTGTTACAAGTGAACATTCAGGGTCATATTTTTGTACTAGATCAACATATTTTTGTTTAGCTTCATCGCTTGGCATGTTTTCGAGTACAGTCCATGCTTCCCATTTCTTCCTGCCCTTTCCATCAAACCAGCTAGGTTTTGGTGTACTGCACTGACCTTCAGTACTCTGTTTGTATAGTCCATATAATTCTAAAAGCTGATTATTGTCTAACTTTGATGTAATCTTTCTGACATGATCAGACGCTTTGTTGAAAGCCTCTTCCAATGGACTTAGCTCATCATCAGAAAAATCTGAACTTGTATTTTCTGGTAATGCCTCTGCCATTATAAAAACTACAAACTACAAGATAATCTAATTGTTTTGTATTTGAACATTCAAATTTAATCCCTCAAGGGTGTGTAATTGCTTGTTAGTCGCATCAGCGGCACCAGAAGGACTGGCAAATTCTACAAAACCATAGCCTTTACTAAGGCCAGTTGATCTATCAAAAATTACTCTAGCACTTTGAACTGGGCCAAATTGTGCGAAATATTCTCTAAGCTGACGATGGCCGACTGTCCATGCCAAGTTGCCAACGTAGAGGCGTGCGGCTCTAGCTGCGCTGGCCATACCCTATACAGATATTATTTCAAGTAAATGCAAAGATCTCTCGCCAATGAGGGCCCTGTAGTCCACACCCGAGCTCTCACTCAGCGAGTCCAGGTCCAGAAGAGCACCTTTCAACCCCCACTTCTTCAGAAGAGCTTCAATGGACCAGTCCGCGCTCCGCTCCTGGTAAGCACACAAAAATCGTGCGTCAGTACCGTCCAAAAAATAAGCTACAGTGGAAATTACTTCTTCAAACTGAGAGGGTTCGTAAAAGCAGTCGGACGCAAGTAATAAATCTACAGGACGTAAATTATGTACGTCGGCTAAGAATAATCCCCAAGCGAGCCCTAATACTTGGACGTCGCGACCTGGGACTAGGCTATTAGCCTCACAACACGCTGACAAATGTCTTAAAGACCGTGGAAGAGCGACACTATCAGTTAATGTGACTCGCGCGCCGCACTTGGCCGCCAATATACCTGGTAGACCTGTACCACAACCTAACTCCAGCACGCGGAGACCACGTAAATTCCTTCTCTGTGTCCACAAATACCAAGCTAAGAGCGGAGCGGAGGGCCACGTGTAGAACGAGTACCCCGCCGACAGTAGCTCTGGTATAACGATCTCTAAGTATTCACCTCTATTATCGCCGTTGTTTGTAGACTTACCGCGGAACACAAACTTCTTCAATTGACCACCAACAGGGCGACCATCGGTCATTGCATAAGCATTTTATTAGTTTTAATCACCAAATTCTGAAGTCAGAATCACAAATTTTTTGTCAGTGACAGATGAACAGATATAAAATTCATGACTACTACAGATTACAGAACCCAAAACTATTATAGCAGAATCTTTTTTAAATATTTACAATTAACTATTTTGGTTAACATAATAATATTAATATATTTAATAGCGTTGACATAAAACATTAACGAATAAATTTTAAAAATATTCAACTATATTTATCCTTATCACGCTTTTTTTAAATATTTTACCATTCATTCTATCGCTCCAACTTCACTCAGTATAATTAAAGTTTTAGATCAAATTAATTAGACTGCTTTTGAAACAATGAATTATGCGACAAAATTTAAAAAACAGTTTGGATCGTAAATCTACTTCAGGCATTATAAGCCCAATTTACTGTAACAAAATAAACAAAGAGGGCAGAAGGACGACAAAATTCGTCATATTTTTTTTTACTTTCACGATGTATCCCTCACAGCAAAGTAGACTAGGGAAACCAAGGACAGTTCCTTGGTATGTTTAAGTCACAATACCCATCAAGACACTTCCGTTTCCCACTTTCCACCGATTTCTCGATGTATTGAGTGTTGAGTGGCGGAACCCAACGCCGCGCTTGCTTCGTTATCAGAATGATAACAGATGACAATATTAAATATTTCATTTCTCCGAGTGGAAATCGAATTTAGTTCGTTAATAAAAAATCAATAAATAAAGTTATTAAAAATCCCGATCGACATTCTCAAGATAATGTTAATGTTCACATCTGGTCAAAATTTCAAGTAAAAAAAATAAAAATTGTTTGAATGATGCTGCATGCCATTTCGAAAAACCGTGTTTCGAGAAAAACGCGTTTAAAGTTTTACGAATAGTTTTCTATTGGAAAAAATAAAAAAAAAATACCGTTAGTTATCCATGCTTGCATCTCTCACTGCTTTCGTTGCGATTGCAACCGTCTTGACCAATTTATCATAAAATGAATGAAAAATTGGCTTGGGAAAAATTTTCCCCATTATGTTTGCCGCAGGTAGTCGTTTCGGAATTTTTCGCACGCGACCTTTTTTTCCTGATTCTAGAGGGTTTAAACTATTTTTTAAGCCAATAAAAAAATCGATTTTTCAAAAAATTTAGTGGCCTTACCCCTTAAGTAATTCCTTCGAGTTGGCCCAAAAATAATTAATATGCATAATCTAAATCTTATCTAAGAAAGTAATAAATGTGTATTTTAATAAAGTTGATATTACGATTACGTCACTAAAAATATTTTACATTTATTTTTAAGTTAATTAAAAGAGTGCGGAAGAGAGCGGAAGCATAACGAGACAACCCAAAATGTTTTTATTACTTAAGTATTTACTTTACTTAAAAACCAAAATAAATTTATTATTATTTCACAATAAGACAAGATCATCGGATCGAAGACATACAAGATCACTTTATAGAAGTGGTATATTTTTTGTTTAAATTAATGCTTTTCTTTTAAATATTTGGTTTCAATCTTATATTGAACCTTTTTCATCAGAAACAAATGGTATTAACGATTCAAACGATAATAATATCATAATAATACATTAAGCAAAAACTGGTTGTATAAAAAGTATAACACCGTAATTAATTCTTAATAAATGTAGTACTATATACACATCTTATTTTAAATTATAAATTTAATACACATAACACAAAAATGAGCACAAACTGACTATTTTAGCTTTAAAATTTTTGGAATTTATTTTTTCAACTTAATTTTAATGTTGCTTAATCTGTTCTCATATAACACTGACGGTCAGTGACTGACCAGACCAATTTCATTCAGTTATCAGCATCAAGTAAATGTATTCTGTGATCAGCATTCGGCAACTTTAGTCTATACAGAGTGTTGACGTTACCTAAACTTTATTTACTTTTTAAAATTTAATTTTTATATAGTACAATTAGTAATTATATTTAATAATCATGTCGGTAGCTGTTAAAGGTTTGTTATTCTTTATTTTATTGTATATATTTCAATTAAAAACAATTGCGTGATCCAATGTTGATTATATTATATTGGGGTCAAATTCCAGTTTTTTTATAAAGATTGTAATTTGTAATTTTTTAAAATAATTATTGTTTTTTATTTATGTAGTATTATTAAGAATACATTAATTTTAAAAAGTTTTGAATTAAAATGTATTTATTTAAAGTTGAGTATATATTTTAAATATAATTATTAATAATTTTATTTCTTTTTTTACATAAAAATTAATAAAATTCGGAAACGAAAAGTGTGTTATATTTTCTTTTAAAAATAAGGTACAAAAGTCAAGGTCAAAATTGCTTAAGGCCATTGACATTGACGTTTTTATTTTATACTAGCGGACGCGCGCAGCTTCGCGTGCTTATTTGCACCCTTAGGATGGATTCTATGGAGGATGAATTCTAGAAAATCATGAAACACATGTTCAATTAAATATTTTTAAGAGTCTGAATTTCAGATTTTATAAAATTCGGTGGCGATTTAAAGATTTTTCCATACAAATTCTCAACCCCTTATTTTCACTCTTAGGGGAAGAATTCCAGAAAACAATGAAACACGTATTCAATTAAATACTTTTAAAAATCTAAATTTCAAATTTTATAAAAATCGGTGCCGATTTAATTTTTTTTCCATACAAACTTTCAACCCCTATTTCACCCCTTTAGAATTAAAAATTTTCAAAATCCCTCTTAGTGGATGTCCAGATTACGAAAGTAAACATCTGTCAAACTTTCACGTTTTTACCATCAGCGGATACGGCTGTGCCTGCGTCTTACCTCAGTCAGTGAGGACAAGTCCTTTTATAGATTTTATATTATAATAACTTTTTAATTAAATTAAACACCATATATAAAGAATTCAATAACTTTAATTATTTATAATTATGTAGTTACTATAAATATAAATTATAATAGAAGTACAATGCACTTAGAAAGATGTAAATGAAACATTTTTATATTAAATACACCGGCTTTGGGGTCTAATTTCTACTCAGGACAAATTATTTATATGCTGATATCTTAACTCATGGTAAACGATTATTATTTTATATTTTATACCGAGATATCTACTAGTTTATCTAATGATTGAATATTTGAAAATTGTACTTTGATATAGAGATTTTGCAAAACTGGACTTTGTAATACACTGTACTATATCTTTGAAAAATATCAACCTTATATTTAAAATAGGATATTGAATTAATATTACTGTAACAATGTCTGATTGGAATTGGACAGACAATGGCAATGGATTCCCTTCCAATCGATACAAACATATAGGGTAAATCATTGTTTCAATAATTTTAATTTCCACATTTAAAACACCTGAAAATATAACAAAATACTAATTTCTCATAATATTTAGGTATTTTCATCGTGGGTGCGAAACGTACACCGTTCGGTACATTCGGAGGTGTGTTCCGTAACACTTCAGCCACAGAGTTACAAACAATTGCCTTCTCAGCTGCTCTTAAGGAAGCTGGGGTAGCTCCAGAGCAGGTTGACTCTGTTGTAGTCGGACAAGTTATGTCGGTAAGTTGCGTTTGTTTTAAAAAAATATTAAATAATAACACATTAAATACAATAATAACAATATTACATATTTCTATATCAATCAGGCAAGTCAAACAGATGGTATATACACTCCTCGACATGCTGCGCTAAAAGCTGGTATTTCTCAAGATAAACCAGTGCTGGGAGTCAACAGATTATGTGGTTCTGGATTCCAATCTGTTGTTAATAGTGCTCAGGTTAGATATTTATATTACTAAGGTTCAAATAATATTATATATACAGAATATAAAACCTTATAAGAATTGTATTAGACAGAATAAGAAATATTTTTTAGCCGTTCTGAATTATTTAATATTATTATATATGTAACGTAAATAAAACACTGAGTTCATTGAATAACTATTGTATTGGCTAGGTAGCCTGACACGAACTAACTTGTCATATATAATTTCAACTTACCCACTTAAATTCCCTTTATTATTTAACAAAGCAAATAAGTACCTACATTTAAATCTATATAACAAACTTTGACTTTATATATGACAAATATATAAACTGAAATATTTAAATTTTTATCTTCTATACAAAATATTGATAGTCACCATAACTTAATCATTAGTTTTAACAGGAACCTGCAGCCCTCATTTAGCTTTATAAGAAAGACTAGTGGACCCGGACGCGGCTATGCCTGCTTGAAATATAAGAATATTTATTAAATATATTTATGAATTATTTTCAGTTTCCAATAGAATTAGTAAGAAAATATAAGGCTAAAAAAACAAAAAGAATAATAAGTAGAGACATATTATTAGAAAAAATATCGGAGTTATTGAAATGAATCAAAAAAGAAGTAAAAGTAACTAAAGGACATTCTTAATATTAGAAAAAGCACCTAAAGTTTTCCGTGCGTGCGTTACATACTCGTAGACATCGCTCTATGAAATAATTAAACATTTTTCTATATTAAATACATTAATTTTTGCGAGCAATATAAAATAAAATAAGAAGAGAACCAAAGTGTAGTTTAAATTAATTATAAATAGCAAATAATTACATAAAAATTAACAATAGTTCGAAAATGTATGAAAATTTATAAAACCGTCAACGTCATCTGCCCGTTCGCGTCGGTCATACTATGTCGCCCGAAGGCTAGGTCATTTCGAATCAGTAACATCTCCTTAATTATTTATTAGAACGTTATACAGGTAACTCTAATTTCAATCTAGATAAAATGCTAAAAGTGACTTTTATATTTATTTTTATAAGGATGAATATCAAAATATAAGTTCATTTTGGGTGACGTTTTCTTATAACAACAAACAAAGTCTGCAAACCGTTGCTTAGCAACGAAGGTTGTTATTAACATGGCAGAATAAATTGCATGTCAAATTAGAAACTATTTTAATTTATTAGTACATGTATGTAATGTAATGTTATATAGCTTCTGAAGAATGCAGCTTTCATACAAAACAAAAACACAGTAAATCGGACCAGTAGATCCAGAGATCTTAGCGGTCAAACAAACAAACAAACTCTTCCGCTTTATTATATTAGTATAGATAAACATATAGATATTCAAGAAAATTTGCAATAACATAATGTAAATCTCTCTTTTTACATAAATAAGTTATGTAATATTATAATACAGTCTAATAAAGAATTATACTGACGTCAGTTTTAGTTGGTGGTCATAAAAAATCATTAAATGTAATGAAGATACAGGGTATTATTTACTTAATTATTAAAATTAATAATTTATATTTTTTATACGCACACAAATTGTGAAACACAGTGGCACAAGGATGTGACTACAACACGACAGTTGTTGGTTCAATCTCCACTCAAGGAAATGAAATATTTATTTACATTTATGTTTTCATTTCTTCGCTCTGGTGACGAGACAAAGAGCGGCGTTAAGATCCGCCACTCAACACGCAATGTCTCCTGAATTCGGAGGAAAGTGGAGAACTATCCTGCTGTGTGCGAAATACAGGGTGANAACGTCCTTCCAAAACCGGAAAGTTCAATATGACTCACCCTGTATGTATAGAAGAAACTGTTCAATAAAACCTTTTGGTTTAGTGTTAGTGAACATATATCTTATATTATAAATATTTATTTTATTAATTCATATCCTACTCCCAATAACTTACTCATAACAACAGAGGAAAGAAATGGAAATATAAATTGAAATAAATAATTAAATATTTAATATTTTCATTTCCTTGCTCTGGTGTGAGAGCAAAACAATGGGGCAAGTTGTGAGACCACTCAACATATGATGCCTCGATAATTTAAAAGTATGAAAGTGTCTTAACATTAGGTCGCCAAGTTCGTTTTGCTAACTTTGCTATGTGGAGGGTACTGTGTGAGGCTAAATATATAAGAAAGATATTCAATCAATATGAATTACTTCCTTATTTTTACACTTTATGTTAGTTTTTATGTCAGGTTACTATAAAAATGCTCTCAATAAATTATGTAAAAATTATCCTTATTCCTTAGGACATTCTAACAGGCTCAGCTAAAATTTCCCTTGCTGGCGGAGTAGAGAACATGTCGCAAGCGCCCTTCGCGGTTCGTGGGGTTCGATTTGGTGCAACTTTGGGTAGTTCTTATGCCTTTGAGGATACTTTATGGGCAGGACTCACTGATTCCTACTGTGGCCTTCCCATGGGCATGACGGCAGAGAAATTGGGATCTCAATTTGGTATTACAAGGGAAGAAGTGGACAATTTTGCTTTGAAATCTCAGCAGAAATGGAAAACAGGTAGAGTTTTGGAATTTTTGTCTTCATTTTGGGTAGTTCTTTAGATGATACATTATGGCCGGATCCCTCGAATTCCTATTGTGGCTACACATGGGAATGACTGCGGAGAAATTGGGCTATTAATTCGATATTATATTTCAAACTTACGTTTATTGAAATAGAACACATCCTATTCCTATGAAAGGACCAACATTTGATTTTGATAGAAATTAATTGATTTCCGGCGACAGTTGACCCTGTTTCGGTATTTTGTAAAGCGCCTTGGCTTTTATATTCCTCTTATACAGTATAATAGTGAAACTTATACTTTCTTTTTCCCGTAGCAAACGACGCAGGTGTGTTTAAAGCGGAAATCGAACCGGTGACCCTATTAGTAAAGAAAAAGGAGGTTAAAATTGAAGTAGACGAACACCCTCGTCCTCAAACTACTATTGATAGTTTGAAGAAGTTGCCTCCTGTATTTAAGAAGGAAGGTTTAGTCACTGCTGGATCGGCTTCGGTAAATGTTTAATTTTTTAATATTATTTCAAGTAATTATTTTCTAGTTAGCGTTTGATACTTTTTCTATTTATTTTCGTTTTATCTGTAACTTATTATCAATGTTATTAAATAATTACGCTTAGATCTATATATCAGTATTTGTAGGCACATATGTAATTCTTAAGAGAGTCCAATTATTTAGGGGGTTTTAATAATAAAGATATAGGAAAAACAACCGATTTAAAAGAGAAGAAAAATTGCAAAAGACTAATGGAATCGTCCTTAGTCGGTATCGACTGCGATTATTACTACGATTAAGTTTCAAGTTTTCTGAATTTGTTTTTTTTTCAAAAACCAACAATTTGTTCCAATATCAGATTTTTTATTGTTTAACCACTATTTGTCTATATATTTTTTTGTATAAATCTAGGGAATAAGCGACGGTGCTGGTGCCATAGTACTAGCAAATGAAGAAGTGGCGAAGAATCTCAAACCCCTAGCCAGGCTAGTGGGTTGGTCCTACGTAGGGGTTGACCCCAGCATTATGGGCATTGGTCCCGTGCCCGCTATTGAGAATTTACTCAAAGTAACCAAGATGACCCTCAACGATGTAGATTTGATTGAGGTAGTTTTTTTATGTTTATAATTTAAAGTTACAGTAAATGCTTGGCCTGTACAGTTCAAAAATTTAATTAAATCAGCTTCACGCTGTCTACCCTACCCTGCTGTGTGCGGGAGGGAACCTAGTGTTAAGACACTCTATTCCCCACATTCCGCTGATTTCTGGAGGCGTTGTGTGTTGAGGCGGAACTCAAAACCGCGCTTTGCCTCGACACCAGAGCGAAGAAATGTTAAGCGAAGCGAAAAGATCACAAAATTTATTTTATGTGGGTTGCCTCTCTTTACCACCAAAGCGACAATATGCCACTGTAATTTATATTTTCATTGATATAATATGTTACAATATAATGAAATTATCTCAGCTTATTTACCGGAAGTCCTAGGTTTGTTTCCCTTGAGATAAACTCTAAATAACATTTAATATCTATATGCATATTACAAAGCAATTTAAGCTTTGACAATTTTAGTTTTTCATAAATATAGTTACAATTAAAAAGACTAACATTTGTACTTTGTTTACATTGTTTTATGTAGTGAGGAATCTCAATCTGTATTCAATGGCGGAACTCAACGCGAATATTTAATTTAAAGTGTGAACTAAATTCATAACCACTATTTCTACGATTACAATTTCTTTTTCTACCCCATTTTGTCATTTTCCTTATTCTACTCACTCTTAGGTGTACAAAATACGGGTATACGGGTAGGTGACAAACCACCCGTATACCCGTATTTTGTCGAAAATATGTAATGATTTACGCCCACTAATCCCACAGATAAACGAAGCGTTTGAAATAGTGTCTAAAAAATTATGGAGAAATTATACATTAATTTAATACAAGAATCGTTTTGATTGTTTGTTTCACACTCACAGATTCAATTCCAACTTCACAGATAAAGGAAGCCAAATTAAACATAAATCAATATTTTGGTACCTTAACGCGATAAGTTCTCTTTTCTCCCCTTTCCGTTGAATTTTGACACAAAATCTATTTAAAGGTGAAACACACCACATTTCATTGTATAAAAACAAAAAGGGTCACAGGTTCAATTCCCTTCAATTCCACAGATAAACGAAGCGTTCGTCGCACAAACGTTATCTTGTGCGAAAGCTTTGAAGCTAGATATGGAGAAATTGAACGTAAACGGTGGAGCTACGGCCCTAGGACATCCCCTAGCTGCGTCTGGATCTAGAATTACAGCCCATTTGGTCCATGAATTGAGGTAATGTCGTCGTTTTTGTGTTGTTTTTTAATATTTTATATTTTGTGTTTACACTGTATATATTATCAAGATATGTTACATTCGTCATGTTTATATGATATATTTGTGCAGTGGAATTTAAATATGTGAATGGAGTTTGAGCCTAAAGTTATATCTTACGATACCTAGTTAAGATAGTTATATAATTATAGCTTAGCTAATTATAATTTTATGTAAAAAAAGTAAATTGAATTTTTTCGCTATATGTAGTTGGGCAGCTAGAGGAAACCTAGTAAAAGACACACCATTCCCCATGCACCTCAAAATTTTGGCAAATGCAAATAATTAGTAGAGTAAACATTGAACCCACGACCGCTGCGCTGAATATCGATACTTTTTAAATCTTTTTATTGTATTTGGTAAGTAATGTAAGGTAACATAACGTATTGAATAACTTTGAAGTGTTTATTTATTTATATTACATTTATTTAGACGTCGCGGCCTCAAACGTGCAATTGGTTCAGCGTGTATCGGAGGAGGACAAGGAATCGCATTAATGGTTGAAGCTCTTTAAATAAAATAAATAAACAAAAATACTAAATTAAATCACTTTAAAATTATTAATTTTATATCTCTATAATATTTTATATTTATGTAAATGAAGTATGATATTGATTAATAGTAAGAAAAAACAACATATCTAGTTGAAATCCTTTTCGAAGTCGTTTAAAAAGTGCCTTTTTTTGTATTTTTTTAAAAATAGGTAATTTTGCCTTTGTCATCTTTCTGCCTTCTTTTTACAATATTACTGCTATTTTGTTTTAAATATTTAAAGTTCTTGTTACATATTAGAGATGAAAACGTTATATTTAAAATTGTTACACATATATTTTTTCTAAAGAAAGTGCTTTAAAAAATATTTTATTAAATTATCCTGATATTATTTAATGTATTTTTTTGTATAAACATTTCATATATTCTATTTTTTCACAATGAAAAATGTTCATAGGTGGTTTTTTTATTAATTTATTGCCTTTACAGATAAAATGGGTCACTATTGTTAAAAGATATTTTATTTTTAAGAATATTAACATATTATTAATTAAATTATACTCCTATTAAAGAAAGATTTTTACAATCGTAGTTTGTATAATAGAATGTTGGAAGAAATATTCAATTAAAAGACTTTGTAGAGTATTATGTATTTTGATATTATACAATATAAGATTATATTTTTTAATAAACCGTTTTTTTCTCAAAGATATTGTGTTTTATTAATTATTTAGTACATACAATCTAATAACACGTAGTATTATTAGATTTTAGTTAGTTAGTTATATTCAAAAGTCGTCTAACTAAGTATTTTCTTTCCTTACAATAACTATGTATTTATTTATTTGCAATATAGTATATATGTATGTATGTATATATGTGTATATCTATATGTATGTGTCTATGTGTATGTCTATATGTATTATGTATTGTATGTTCAGGTTTAATATTTGTTAAGTTTACTTAAGTTTGCACCACATTTTGCCCTTACTTTTAGATGTATCCTATCCTTGGATTGGTTGCCCTGAAGAGATCACTTTTAGTGATAAGGCCGCCTTTGTGCATTTTATGTCCTGAAATATTCATTGTAATTCTTTTCGTAATGTGCAAGAAAGACTTTTATTATTATTATTATTATGTTTTTTTTTAAAAAAATCTCTTCGAAGACGAAGGTAATTAAAAACTAAGCACGGGCCTAGGCCAAGTGCATAGTTAGAATAAAGAAAATATGTGTTAATTTAATAATGTACTACTAATTCGGGGTTGTAGGGTTCAAATTTGAGACAAAAATTTACGCACTATTCGGCAAGTGTTTAAAATTACTGCTTTCTGTAAAAGAGTGTATGTGAAAGGTGACATTTGAAGTGTATTAAGGCTTTGGTGTAAAGCGTAAGGTATAACGCCCGTTGTAGACAGAACTATAGGAATTGTTTTTGTT
>JAAIXI010000246.1:1161325-1219509 GCA_013403645.1 Heliconius nattereri | reverse complement strand
AGGACGATGAAATTGACTCTTGATCATATTGTTTAAGATTTGTTCGTATACTGTGTGCTTGATTATTAATATTTATTTTTCTTTTTCTAAGATTATATCGCATAGTCTGACTATTTAACACTCTATCATTGTGTTCGCTTGCTTGATCAGAGTCCAATGGAATAGCGCTAGTTGTTTGACGGTTTGAGACCACCACCCGGAGATTCTTCTCTCCCCTGGCCCTTCCAGATATTTGCCTACCATCATCGGCATCACTATCAGAGCCCCCGGGTACTTGGGGAATATTTACTGGTTGCATTTTCAAAAAAATTTAGAATTTAAAACCCAACGTGCGTTTCCAGGACACGAGGGTGCATAGTAAGCTTTACAGCTTGTGAGCGCCGCTGTTGGTATGCAAGATACTCTTCCACCGCCGCCCTAAACCATCATCCTACACTAATAATGGTTGTTCTGCCTCAGCCTCTGTTGAACAATGTAATATGTATATATATATGTTCTTTGAGCCAAGAGACAGCTTAAACTGGTAGATATACCGCTACCAGACGGTCGCCAGAGCCTCGTTAGTCAATGCAGGGTGTACCACGTGCAGGTGAGGTTGACAATTAGGGTAGTTTGAACACTTACATTACTACCCCCTTACACCCCTTATTATTATTATTATTATTATAAATTTCCATTCGGTTTTTTTACAATAAAATTTTAAGTTCATTTCATATTTAACATCAAGAACCTTACCTAGTGATAGGACACGCCATAATGATGTTTGTTATTTTGTTCATTTAAATATATATTTTTTTTTATTTAGTGGGATTTGATGGCCCATAACTAATCATTGATGGAAATATTTTAAAATGTTCTTCTTAGTGCTTTTTAAAGTTTTTTATAATTAAGAATTATGTATTGTGTGCAATTCGTTCAAAATGTTTTTAATGTCTTTTTTATGCTTCATGCATAATCCTTTATAGCAGATTAAGTAACGAACTTCTTGAGTACTGTTATTCCTCTGGGTAGTGATTGAACTAATGACTGTATGCAGATTACAGAGGCCGTAGCTTTTGACGCTCTACCGTCTCTGGCTATTCCTCTAGAAATAGAAAGTGAAGCTTAAAAAAGTTACGTCCAACGGGGCGTTGTAGTATCCCGTTCGAGACGTGATTATTTTGGGAATTTATATAAACTTTTATTGTGAACGAAAACAGAAAAACAATGAATTATCTCTATATATCTATTATATTATAAAGATTACAATGATATTGACCGGTAGGTACGATACAATGTTTTTAGTTTTTCGAATAATTTACAATTTAAAATAAGTACTTAGTACCGACTAATATTAAGTTTAATATGGACAAAGATAAAAAAAATATATGAAATTACCTACATTAACTTTAATGGGTAAATGCATTAACGTTTAAAATACTGTCTTGAGTTTATTACTCAATATAAAAATAAAATATTTTTATAATATCTATTGATGTCATTACGTTATATAAATACTTTCAAATTATAAAATTAAAGTCTAGCGATTACAAGAGTTTGTCTTGTTCGCTTCGCTCGCCAACCCTCCCATTTCGATTTTTTTAATATAATAATAAAAAAAACCCATGAATGTGTACGTTATATTTTTTATGACACTATATTAAAAACAGCGCTTCTATATAGGTACACGATATTTTAGAATTCTAACTTTATTGAAAATCAGAAAACTTGACTTAATAGTTACTTAAGGCTTAATTTTTGGTTAGTACAAATTCTGGGGTGCCTTTTATTACTTTAAATAGTAATGAAAAAAAATATATATAGCAAGTAAAAGATGTTATTTAAGAGAATTTTCTAAATTCACTTCTCATACAAGCCGAATAGAATTCCGAGCTGATTAAACATAAAGAAATTATATCTTTGCCGTTTGCAACTTTGCACAAGAACTACTCACATACATAAACAGACCGGTGTTGGTAGCGGTCGTGTAGTTTGTTGTGTGTGTTGAGTGATTTTATAAGAAAAATGGCTGTAGCAGTTAAAAAAGGTTTTATATTTTTTATTAACTTGCTTAATAAGTTGGTTTTTTAAATCAATATTCGAAGAAACATGATTTTTAAACTCTTAATTCCATTAATCTCTAAGTTTATATTTTATACTTATTTGCAAATATAACCTTACAGAATGAATCGTCATTTCTATAATATTACTTGTTTTGGAGTATTTTATTTAATTTTACATAATTAATATATTATGTATTTTCATATTGGTAAACAGTTGTATATAAAATATATGTTTATGTATTTCAATGAGAGGTCAACGTCCAAATGAAGGATTATTATTACGACTGTATGTCGTGTCCTCTTTACTTCTTGCTTATTTATCAATGTTTTTTATTTTAATTTATCGAATAATTTATTATTTTATATTTACCTTGTAAACTGGATTTATAAAAACAAGATATATAAATAAATTTTAAGTTTGATATAAGTAAATCACTAAAAATATAAATTTAAATTGGTACGGTATACACCAGTCGACTTTTGAGGTCAGTCGTGCAATTATAAAGACAACAGGTTGTGAATTCGATTTCCATGCTACGAAATGAAATAATTAATATTTGGTAAGCAAGATATCGATTTCCGCTACTTCTCTGCTTCAGCCTCCAAGATTCAGCGGAAAGTGGGGAGCGGAACCTGGGAAGCTAATGTTAAGATACTCCATTATCATTAAGACTCTTCCGTCACCCACATTCCGACGAGGCATTGTGTGCTTATTGGCGGAATTCAATGAAGCCCGGTCCCCAGAGCCTGGAAATAATAATATTTCATCTCGCCGAGTAGGTTACCCACAACCCGTTGCATTTACCACCAATAGCCTCACAATTACACATTTTTTTTCTAGGAATATACATAGTGGCAGCAAAAAGAACGCCATTCGGCAAAATGGGTGGAATGTTGAAAGACATTCATCCGGCCGACCTATTGGCCGTAACCGCGAAAGATGCTTTGAAATCTGGTAATGTCACTCCGAGTGCGATAGACACCGTTAACGTAGGAATCGTCAATACTGTAAGTATTATAAAAGAAAAATGTCCTGACGCTGTATCTCCCGCATATAGCAGGGTAGGCAGAGGGAACCTATAGTGTTAAGACAATCAATTGCCAACGAAAAGCCTCGAAAAATTCGGAGGAAAGTCAATAGAGAGTCTTAACATTCTGTTTTTCAGGCATTTCGTGTTGAGTGGCGGAAGTCGGAACTGAACATTGGACCTTGGTGCAAGATTACGAAAGTGGCGAAAATATTCATAAATAATTATTTCCTCTGAGCGGGGATCGTACCTACAACCGCTGCGTTACAATCTCATCCTTCATCCATAAAAATATCAAAAGAATAAAATAATTATCGTATGCACCAGAGCAGGACCTTGTATTTGCTGGTTGCAATGATAAATTAGTTTTGTCGATCAAACAGTACTATTTTACTACAAAGAGAGAGAGAAATGAATACTTTAAAAATACAGTTTTTACTGTAGGTATATGTGAGAAAAACACGTAATTTGTATTTAGAAAATCTTGTACTGTCTTATTGTCTTGTCTTGTTATGTAAGCTGTAAATAATAAAAAAAAGTAGAAAGTAAAAAGTAAAATCACTTGAACAAGTAGTTAGTCCGTTAAAATTAATTGTGATCAAAATCCTATCCATAGTGCGACAAATACATAGAAATAAAAAATATGATGTAATAATAAAGTACACTGCTGTACATAGGCTTCCTCTATAGCCATTCGAGGGCCTTTCTTCCCCATTGGTTGTCGGTCCTCCTGACAATATGGCCTACCAATTACCACTTCAGCTTCATTATTAATTAATAAGATATAAAAAAAATTAAATATAATAAACTACTCTTTATATTTTTAGCTAAGTGCAAGTTCTGATGGAGGCTTATCTCCTCGACATGCGGCCTTGAAGTCAGGTATTCCTCATGAGAAACCAGCTCTTGGAGTTAATAGACTATGTGGATCTGGTTTCCAAGCTGTCATTAATAGTGCTCAAGTAAGATTATTATTTACTTTATATTTGAAGAAATATATAATTAGAGATTAGATAGAATATATAATTAGATTAAATATATAAATTTAGAAATTAAAACGTTAAAAAAATATGAGAATATACAGTTATCAATAAAAACACAACAAAACGTTTCTATTTGAATTAATTAAGTTTCTATTTGACTTATTTAACCGCATGCGATCGTTCTTAATTATACCTAATCCCATATAATTTCTTCACAATAATTTCATAAAATCTTTAAATAACAAACGAAGTATAACATTGTGTATTAAAACTTCATTTTCTTTCGCTATTTTTAACTGCAAAATGCATTTGTAATATTTTTCATAAATAAAGAAAAAATATTCATATTTGTTCTTAATATTATTACGTCCTCCCCTGATTATTCTAGACCTTTTTTTTATTTTAATGAAATAAATTAATGAAGGAAATGCGTAAAGAAAACAATATAAACATAGCATTTTTCAGGATATTCTGACGGGAGGTGCCCAAATATCCTTAGCAGGTGGTACAGAAAATATGTCTGCTGTACCTTTTGTAGTACGAAACGTACGATTTGGAGTTCCTTTGGGAGTTACTACAGAGTTTGAAGATTTATTATTGAAGAGTTCTTTGGATACGTATTGTAACTTCACAATGCCACAAACGGCGGAGAATTTAGCTGACCAATATAACTTGAAAAGAGGAGAAGTCGATGAATTTGCGTATAATTCTCAGCAGAAGTGGAAAGCCGGTATGAAAATCATCTAAAACTTTTCTTCTGAAGTATCTTTATAGACATTCTAATGTAAGCAGAAATAGTGATAGGCCTCTTTATTAAGCTCTTCTTTATGATACAAGGAACTTTATTGAAAATGAATGAAATAAAAATTTCAATATTTAAAAAAATCTTATTACGTTTTCCCAGACGAGAATCAACCTGACATTTATTTCTTTATAAAAAATAAATTTAATATTATATCTTCATATATTTCTCTTGCTCAGCTCATGACAGTGGTGTCTTCAAAGCGGAATTAACACCAGTTTCTATTAAAATAAAGAAAAAGGAGATTATCATGGACAAAGACGAACATCCTCGCCCAGAAACTACACTTGAAGCGTTACATAAATTGCCAGTACTTTTTAGAAAGGGCGGAGTAGTTACCGCTGGGAACTCTTCGGTAAGACTTTATTTTTTATTGTTCTAATTTAATTGTATTAAAGAACTTTAAATACACATAATAATTTAATTGTGTGATTCTGCTCAGATAATAAATATTCGTAAACATCCCTTGATGTGTACGATATGTCCATTTGTCCCATTACTGATTGATAACTTTAAAAGCTACTTACTCATATTAATACTAATAAAATATTTTCAGAAATATATCATTAAGTTTCACTGACGAGTCCCTATATGAATCAATCCTTGTCTGATAACATACGTTTAGCTTTGCTTGCAAATCGGCTAACTGAACTAAAATATTTTAAAATAAAGAAATAATTTGACCTTTACCTTACATAGGGTGTGAACGACGGAGCAGGTGCCCTAATACTAGCAAGTGAAGAAGGACTAAAACAGAACAACTTACAACCGTTAGCCAGATTGCTCGGTTGGTCATTCGTAGGGGTGGAGCCCAGGATTATGGGAATTGGACCGGTCCCAGCTATTCAGGGCCTACTTAGCGCAGCTAATATTTCGCTTAATGATATAGATTTGGTTGAGGTAAGCTCAAACTTCATTAAAGTTTAGATTTAAATACTTATTTATTTTGTTTCTTATGTCAACTTATTTTGTCTCCAGATAAACGAAGCGTTTGCAGCTCAAACACTATCTTGTGTAAAAGCTTTGGACCTTGACCACAATAAATTAAACGTGAATGGGGGAGCTGTAGCGGTAGGACATCCACTTGGAGCATCTGGAGCTAGGATTATGGCGCATCTAACCCATGAATTGAGGTAGGTTAAAGGAAGACAGGATTGTCTTGAAACTAAGTTCTGTCTGCCTAGTTATATGCAAGAGAAGATTGTGAAGTAACATATAAAAAGTAATGTGATTTTGTTCAATTTTACCTTTTTTTTTTCAATTCTGTAAATAAACATAGATTTAACTACAATAACAATAAAAGTTGGCTTAGCTACTTTTGACGTAATTTTCATTTATATCAATTTGGAAAGAACTACATAAAATATGTTGATATGAATCATTTTTATGTAAGTACTTTAGTATGAAGTAAAATTGACTGCGATAGTGCTTCCCAACGGAGATAAGGTCGAAGATATTAAGAAATATTTATTATAATAAAAAATGTGTCGATATTATAGCTTAAAAATATGAAATAGGATTTCGTATAATTATACTTTGCAGCTTTGTTCATTGTAATAAAAAAATAACACTCTGTGAAGGACGACAATGTAATTTTTTTACTAAAGCACTTACAATAACGCTTAAAATAATATATATCTATAAAAAATAAACAAATAAAACTTGTTTATTGCTGTATTTTATTTATTTATTTTTTGCTGTATTTTTTATTTATTATTTTATTAAAGTTCCCTTACAAGTTTTTTTATTTTAACCGATTCATGAACAAAAAATACATATTTATTTATTTTCCTACCCAGATGAGGTCGAAGATATAGTATGTGTATAAATAATAATATTTATAATAAATGACTTTCATTTCAGACGACGTAACCTTAAACGAGGCATCGGTTCAGCTTGTATCGGAGGAGGACAGGGCATTGCAATACTCATCGAAAAAGTCTGATTTTCTTTATGTATTATTTATTATCAATAAAATATGTATAAATAATTAGTTAATTTTTGTAATTAATTTTATATTTAAATAAGTATTTTTCTTATAAATAATGTGTTTTTGTTTACCTATATCTATTTGTAAGATATTGAAGTTCGATTTCTTATTTTTGATATAATCAAATTATACACGACAGCTTTGACCTCCGGCTTCGTCCGTGTGGTAATCGAAAATATTCTTTTATCGATTTTTTCTATAAATAAACTATCCAAACACAGAAAGATTTTCTCAACTTAAGCCGTAGTAGCTTCTGAGATAAGCAAGTTCAGAATAACACTCTTCAACTCTTCTTCCTCCTGGCATTAATCCCGGCTATTACCAGGGTCTGCCTTCCTACTTAACCTACTCCACTTTGCACGATCTTTTGCGTCCTCGGTGGTTAGACCATTGGCTCTCATGTCCTGCATCACGACATCCAACCAGCGCTTCCTTGGGCGTCCAGGAGGTCGCGCCCCAGGAACTAGTATAGCAAGGCACTTGCGTCCGACATAGTTCTTAGGCCGGCGCGTAACGTGGCCAAACCATCTCAAGCGACGCTCTTGGAGCTTATCCGCTACGTCACGGACCCCAAGACTACCTCGAATGAATGTGTTGCGTATGCGGTCAGACCGCGTTACGCCGCACATCCACCTCAGCATCTTCATTTCCGTGACGTGAAGCTCCTGAGTGTGCCGAGATAGTGCTGGCCAACATTCGCTGCCGTATAAAAGAACCGGTCGGACGATGCTCTTGTATATCAGCCCCTTGAGCTTGGGCGGTATTCTGCGGTCGCAGACCACACCAGTGACCTCCCGCCATTTGGCCCAGGCAGCGCTTATCCGGCCATGGACATCGTGGTCGATGCCTCCAGACTCGTGCATAACGGATCCAAGGTACCTGAACTTCTCCGACTTAACGGCTGGTTCAGGACCTATAAGGATGGTGCTCGAGTCCCGGCTCCCGCAGGCCATGTACTCTGTCTTCGACACATTTAGTTTAAGGCCGCCGTTCTCAAGCGTACCCTTCCAGAGGTTCACTTTACGCTCCAGCGTCAGTCGGTTCTCGGCAATGAGTGCTATGTCGTCGGCATACATCATCAGCCATGGAGGCTGGTCCTGGATGTGAGCCGAGACAGTATCGAGCACTACATTGAACAAGAACGGACTAAGAGCCGAGCCCTGGTGAACCCCCACTGTAATCGGGAAGGGTCTAGTGTCGCCAACAGCAGTCCTAACCATAGAAGCGGAATCGTGGTACATGCCTCTGATAATCTCAATATAGGCCTCAGGGATCCCTTTGGATCGCAATGCCCACCAGATACACTGACGAGGCACACAGTCAAAGGCTTTCTGCAGATCTAAAAAGACCACATGCAGAGCTCTCCTTTTTTCCCTGTATGCCTCCATCAAGGTTCTGAGGGCGAAAATAGCGTCCATGGTACCCGATCCTGGCTGAATAATTAGGCATATTGAGACTCAGAGATAGTATACTCTCGGCAGAGCCTGAGGTCGATCATGCACTCGAAGAGCTTCATGGTATGACTCATAAGGTTAATGCCCCTATAACTACCACAGTCTTGAACACTGCTCCTTCCCTTGTAAATAGGGGTAATAAAGCTAAGCCGCCACTGATGCGGCATCTTACCAGTGTTCAAGATATGGTTAAAAAGGTCAGTAAGCATGAGCACACCAAGCCAACCAAAAGCCCAACGATTTCCACGCTTCGATCGGAATGTCGCCAGGTCCCACCGCTTTACCGTTCTTCATGCGTCGAAGGCAATTACGTGTTTCGTCAAGGGTTATTGGGGCAATAAGTCCGAGGCTAGGCGGTGGGTCGTGATGAAGACTGCATGGGTGCTGAGTATTCAGCAACTCCTGGAAACAGCTTCTCCACCTCTCCTTCACAGAGTCATGATTACAGAGCAGCGTGCCCTGGGAATCTCTGACGCAAAGACATTTTTCGATATCTTGCGTCGCTTTATCCCGGGAACGTGCCAGTTTGTATATGAGCTTCTGCCCCTCCACAGTTTCAAGTTTGTCATATAATGGTGACAAACTCCTACTGCGGGCTCTGGCTACAGCTCTTTTACTGGCACATTTACCTACTGTGTACTCCAGTTTGTCTCCAGGAGAGTTGGATTCCTGCCACTTCTTAAAGGCAGCCTTCTTTTCATGAGTCACCAGGAGGTGACTCACGAACATGGTGGTGGAATGGTGAGACATGGTGGTGGAATGACGAGTTGCTCCTGCACCACCATGTCTCCTTGTCGATGACAGAATAGAAAGGCCAAGAACTCGCGTGCCCGCCGCAACGATTGCCGACTGAGTCCGATCCCAAGCATCCTGAGCAGTCTCGGTGGTAGTCGAAAGATTATGACTTTTCACCTCTGCCAGGAAGTCGGTCATCATCGGTCCATTCAGCAACCACTACTTGATCCGAGGGCTACGTTTATCGGCTACTTTTTTTTTCGGAGTGACGTTAAAGTCCATGACAAGAAGACGATGTTGGGCCGTTAGGCTTTCACCTGGAATGACCTTACAGTTAGTTATCCTGCCCATATGACACTGTCTGGTCAATAAGTAGTCAATTTGAGTTGAGTGGGACCCGCTCTTATACGTGATAAGGTGCTGAGAATTCTTTTGGAAGAACGTATTCACGACGGCCAGATCAGACGCAATACAGGTTCTCAGAATGTTTTCTCCCTCTGCATTGCGAAGACCGTGCCCAAAACCCCCGTGAACACGTTCATACGGCTCAGCAGCCTTACCGACGTGCCCGTTCAAGTCCCCCCCAACTAAGACCACTTCGGTAGACGGCACAGCAAGTAGCACCCCTTCATACTGCTCCCAGAATGTCTCCTTTTCGGCCGCGCTACATCCCGCCTGGGGAGCATAGGCACTGATTAAGTTTGTGATGACGCCCTCAATCAGTACCCTCACTCGCATCAAGCGGTCGGAGCGACGGTCAACTTCAAGGAGCCCATTCTGAAGCTCTTCAGAAAGCACTACCGCTACACCGTTTCTACCCGAAGGTGACCCAGTGTATATAAGCCGGTAACCCTGTCCGATGTTACGGGACTTATTGCCCTTCCAGCGTGTTTCCTGGAGGAAGGCACACTGGACCCGACGTCTCATGAGTACATCTGCGAGTTCCCTGCATCGTCCGGTCAGAGAGCCAATATTCCACGTTGCAAAGCGGAGTTTCCGTCTGGGTACTAGCGTCTTTAGCCGTGCCCGTACATGACACGGTAGCCCTTGCCCACTTGTCGCAGGTGTAGGGCGATGTGCTGGGGACGCCCTAGCCGTACCCAGTCTTTTCTGTTGTCGGTTCATTTTAGTGGCGGTTGGCGGTTTTAAATGGAGCGACTGCCGTCTGACCTCCAAAACCCCTTGTGGGGAAAAACCGAGGGGAGGGAAAATAGAAGGAAGGATAGGTAAAAGAAGGAGGGAGCTAAGGAAAAGAGGAGAGGAGGGGAGAGGACACCATTCTTACGGACTGGATGAGGATATAAGAGTGGCGGCTCGAGGATCCGGGGTCGCGTACCCGTATGCCCACAAACAAATATTAGACAGATATTAGTCAGGACATCCTCTGGAAAAAACACTCTTCAACTGTGTAATATAAACATACATAGGTATAGTGCAAATTCTTTCACGTATTGAACCCACGACCATTGTCACTAAATTAACACTCAATGACGGCATGATGATGTCAATACGATAATATGTTATTAAAATTACTATTATGAGAAGCAAATCAGTCATTACAATATAAATAGATACTATATACTTTCATTGAATAAAAATATTATATGCTACCTCCATTTTTCCTTTTAAAAAATCTAAAACCATTAAATAAATATAGTTATATATGTAATATAAATAGTTTTGTTCAACATTTAAAATAACAAAAAAAAACAACAGCCGTATCTCTTTTAGGTTATTTGCAATCTTAATAGCGAGTTATCAAATTATCAGTCCGCTGGGTATCGTCATGGCACTCGTTTCTAGAGGTAATATTTGATAAGTTATCTTATTTTTCTTTCTTTTACTAATGTAATTATGTAATATTAATAATTGATTGTTTTGTTTTTTGTTTGTAATACATATTGTTATTTTCATGTTTAAGTACTTTCAAATATTTATTTTATATAAGTATTGTGTTATTTTTTTATTAATAGAAGTATCCTAACTTACTTGTAAACATTTGAAGAAATATTGTATTATATTATTATTAGGTATTTTCGTGGTTGGCGCGAAAAGGACGCCATTTTGTAAATATGGCGGATCTCTCAGAGAGTTGCCAGCATCTTACGCGTTTGCGGCTGCGGCAAAGGATGTGTTGAAAACAGCCAATTTCGACAGTTCATTAATAGATGCTACAATCGTTGGAAATGTTAATTTTGTAAGTCATTTAAAGTAATTGATGTGATAAATATAAACAAATTCCCCCCACATCTCAAAACTATTTACACATTATGGCGTCGTCTGCGAATGAGACTCCCGAAGTATACTTATGGCTAACTATTTTTTATTCCGAAAGTGAGTTTTAATTTCATTTAGATAATTTCTAATACTCTTGTCATCAAATATATTAAATATGCCGCGATATGGTTAAATGAATTACTTTTTTTATATATTTTAGCTTAGTCAATGCGACGGAGGTAAAACTCCAAGGTACTGTGGTACTTATTCCGGGGTTCCCATAGAAAAATCTGCATTAGGAGTAAATAAGGCGTGTGGCTCTGGCCTTCAAGGTGTAATTACAGGAGGCATGGTAAAGTAAAAAAACTTAGTTGTTTATCAAATAAATTATAAAATAAAGCTTGATCATCACGCGTGAAAACGTTTATAATCTAATTGCCATTCGCTATTCGATATGCATAGTCTAAAAAAGGGTAGATTAAAATAAATTTTACTGAACTTACTTTGAACCTTGACTTGATTTGACTTTGAAAAAAATCTTATAACTGTTTATTATATTTTTATTATTAGGAAATAATAGCTGGTTCAGCTAAAGCATGTCTTACTGGAGGAACTGAACTCATGTCATCACTACCATTTTTGGTCAGAAATCTAAGATTTGGTACTATTCTTGGAAAACCTTATCAATTCGAAGATCATATAAAAAAATACTATCCCGACAGTTATACAGGACTGACTGTACAAAAAATGACCGAAGATATTGGCGACAGATACAAAATAAACAGAGATATGTCTGATGCGTTTGCTTATAAAAGCCATTTAAAAAGAAAAGCGGGTAAATATTTGTTATCGTGTAATATAGAATTTCTAATATTAAAAATTAGAGTTACATTATGTCACTATTAGCAATTGATATATATGATAAACAAACATACATATAAAAATAATAATCTACATATGGTTTATAGGTCAAAAATAATCTGATCAATCAAATCTAAATAAAATTCCTAATTGATTAACTATAAAGGTCATAGCTCATTAGAGCCACCCGGCGGCCACTCCGCACCGCCTCGTCGCTCGGCGTCCACTCGTTGTCGACAGGTGGTCCACGGGTGGACACCGTGTTATCACCAACAAACGTCGCGCGGTCAACCATTGGACCTCGCATCGTCACTCAGTGGACCCCGCGCTGGCCGCTGGTGGACGCCGCGTGGTCTACGACTGGAGACCGGTTAGTCCAGGAATTTTCACGTAGTCTGTTAACAATTGGCACTACGTCTACACGTGTGCTTCATAATGTTAAATTTTACAAACCGTGAATTGGCACTCATAGCTGTAGCGCTTGATGCAGAAGAAAATGAAAGACCCAAGAGAAAAAGGAAAGCTTATTGGGTGCAGGAAATGTTTAAACAAAGAAAAAAGGAGGGTGAATATTGGACAGCTCGTAGGCATTTGCTAGCCGACGAGAAAACATTTTATTCCTACTATCATATGCCGCAATGTGTGTTTTATAACACACTGTCTCATATTGAAGACTCCATATCTAAGCAAAACACAAGATTCAGAGAAGCGATCACACCCGAAGAGAAATTGGCTGTGACTTTAA
Organism: Heliconius nattereri; assembly: GCA_013403645.1. NCBI lineage: Eukaryota > Metazoa > Arthropoda > Insecta > Lepidoptera > Nymphalidae > Heliconius > Heliconius nattereri. Next base: position 1,206,652 of record JAAIXI010000246.1, on the reverse strand, counting down.
AGTAAGTAAATAAAGTTATTACGTTATTTTTTTTGTAAAACCCTCGTGGTATGATCCATGTGTTATTTTAATAAAAAAATAGTTATATGTAAGTATGTATGTGTGTATAAGTAAAACAATGTAAGAGTAGCTTAAATCAACCTTTATTTTCGTAATTTTGACATCATTTTGTCACTCATTAAGAACTTAGTAAGTACATTTTTAAAAAGTAGGTAAATATTTTTCAGTATCAGTCAAGACTGGTGTGTTCAGCTCTGTGGCATTCTTGTCTGTATCATAGTTCGTTGTAGTACTGTATCCAGAAGAGCCTGCTGTTAAATAATTTCCAGAAGGTCCTGGCGTTGAATAATTTCCAGAAGGCCCTGCAGTTGAATAATTATTACTGTTGTAGTAATTATTTCCTTTTTCATTGATTTCTCGGAGTTCCATTTGCGAAACAATATTAAAAATTTGAGATTTAATAATTGCTTTGTTGTATTCATTAAATTTCTTCACCGTTGCAGCTATACCATAAAAAAAATTGTCAATATCATCTTCATTATTTTCATCTTTTTCCTTTAATATATATTTCATTAACAATGACGATGTAGAAGATCTGTCTTCGTCAAGTACTTTTGGCCTTTTTATATTTGAAAACTTGGATTTATTTGTAGAGGAGTCAGATAATGTTGGACGATCTTCTATTATTGAAATATCCGATTGGCAATCGGGCGCAGACAACTGCGAATCTTCATTGACAGTACTTTCTGTATCATCACTATCTCTGAGTAGTGAAGATGCAGTTGCTCTTTCTTTATAAAAGGGTGTCAAAAAATTCATTTCATCCTCGAATTGCCATTTTTTAACTGAGACTGCTGCTTGACTGCTTTTGGTAGTTTTCTTCTTAATAGCCCTACGATGAGCTTCCCTTAAATTGGACCACGTTTTCTTGCACATTGGTACTGAAAAAAATAAATAGTCAATTAAATACAATTTTTAAGCACTCGCGATTTAAATACATATTATTTATTATGAAACGGGTCTATTCGCGTATGAAGTATTTATTTTGTAATTACCACGACGTCTTTCGGTAATATGTTGCATACAAATTTTGCATACCGATAGTTGGTGCTATTATTACCCTAGTTACGTTTTTTACAATTCTACCCTCACAAGGTTTGTGTGGGTACCCTGACGATTGTACAAGACGACACCCGCCACTCCAGTCCCTAAATACTTCATACGCGAATAATCCCGTTGCATAATAAATAATAATAAAATACAATTCACTTTTTTTCAGCCTATTTTGTGTAATACAAAATCAAAAACTTTTTGGTCTCAGATATTTGACGAGTGGCGCTTCAGTCAGAAATTTATCTACAAGCTTTAGATTAGGCGAAACAACTATTAGGTCAATAATTAAGGAAGTGTGCAAACCGGTTATTGACAAAATGATGAGTGTTTATATGCCAACCCCTACAGCTGAAGATTGGGAAAAAATTACGGAAGGGTTTGATGACAAGTGGAATTTCCCAAACTGCATTGGTGCCATAGATGGCAAGCATATAAATATAATAGCTCCACCCAACAGCAGATCGCTCTGCTACAACTATAAAAAACATTTTTCGATAGTTCTCTTGGCCATAGTCGATGATAAATACAGATTTACAGTTGTTGACATCGGTGCGTATGGCAAAAACAGCGACGGTGGTACTTTTGCATATTCAAAAATTGGAAAACGAATTCAAAATAATAGATTCAATATTCCAAGTGACAAAGCATTGCCCGGGACAAACGTAGCACTTCCACATGTTTCTGCCCATGCTTCTTCCTTTTTATGTAAAAAAGTCACAGTGACTTCGAGTCACTTAGATCATATAATAAATTATATTTACGAACTTCTTCGATAAGTTTTTCTTTATTAATTTTAAAAGTAAAAACGGTACGTCCGCCTCGTTCGAAAGAAAGGCTGGGAATGAAGGGGGGGTGGGGAGCGGTGCATCGCCAACGCATCGCCCTCGAGTGAATCACTCGCAGGCAGCGCGCGGTCCACTCGTCGGCAACATGCGGCAAGCATGCGACTGGCGAGTTGTCACCGACTGGTCCACTCGCCGCCCACGCGTGGGCAACTTGCGAGCGAGGCGATCCGGAGTATGTAATGAGCGTATACCCATAGAAATCCATACAAACAATATTAACCGCACTAGTTGAGGCGGTGACGGTCGGGTGCCGGGTGGCTCTAATGAGCTATGACCTTTATACTAAATAAATAAAAATCGAAATATATCCATATCCATAGTTATAAGCCAAGAGACCAACATCCCAGTACATGAAACATGCACTCATTCTAAAGCAATTGTAACATTTCAGCGCAAGAACAAAAACTATTAAAAAGTGAAATAACTAATTTAACAGTAACATTAGGTAAGAAAGAAGTTATTGTAGAGAATGACGAATTGGAAGAAGTACCGAATATAGACAGATTTAATACAGAGCCGGTCCTCCTCCCTGATGGACGTATAGTGACTTCTCTTAATTCAGCTGTAAGTTCATAGGTACTTCTTTTATATAGATAAAAGAAAAAAACACTTAGTATTCCATGACCCTTGAGGGTACCCATCACGTTGTAGAGTGAGGAGCTCAGAACAGTGCCTAGGACTTACGAAACAAGGGTAGGATTAAGGGAATCACACCTATACGAGCTTTTCTCCCTATCGACACCATTAAATAGAAGTCTAATATTATATAACAGCATATTCAAAAAAGCAGGTTTAGATATATTTAAACAATCTATATCATCTTTCAAACTGCAAACAAAAAAAAATGTTTTCTCTTAAAAAATAGTTATCGATTAACTTGAAATTATTAGTTATGTTTTTTAATAGGTAAAATCATTGTAACATTTTTATGTTCTGTTTCTTTTATAGTACTTATAAGTTTTTTATTTTTATTATACTTTATATAAATTATTTTATAGATATATATATATATATATTTTTTTTTTTGGAAGTGTAAGTAATGTTAGTGTAGAATGATTTGTATTGTGTTTGTTTTCTGTTGTCTCTCTTTTTTATTTCATGCATGTCAAGTTAGCCTGTAAGTGGGGTATACAATTAATGTCGTACTTGCGTAAGATTGTTTTTGTTTTTATGTTTAAATTATTATTGTATACAACGTTGGCTTCCTATTAAATAAAATAAAATAAAAAAAAAAATAAAAGTCAAAATGATTATACTAGTGCTGTGCATTTTTAAATTCAATTGATACATTAGAAATATGTTCATGTAAAAACCGAGACCTTTACTAAACGTAAAATGTGCAAAATGACGTAACGTGCTTGCCATTATATGGGGGCAAGAAGATGGCTAGTGGAGATAGTCTCACAAATGTGACTATAATTATAGAAAAAGAAAAATAATAAATTGTTAAGAAAAAAACGGTACTACTACCGAAAAAATAAAGTAAAGATCGAATCTTGGGGTTGGTACCCAACAGGTTAAGTACCTGAAAGATACACGATACACTGCATCCTTGATTTTACAAAGCATTGCAAAAATTACATTCACTATTTATATAATAGAAAAGTAAGCTTACTAAGATCAATACATTTTAGGCTCCAGCAGACGGTGCAGCTGCTATAGTAATAGCTAGCGAAGAAATCATAAAAAATAATAATCTACAACCTCTAGCGAGGATTGCAGGTTGGGCGTGTGTGGGGGTCAATCCTTTAGAGAGAGGCGTAGCTGCTGTGCCGGCGATTAGAAAACTTTTAGATAGATTAGAAATTAATATTAATGATATTGATGTTTTTGAGGTAAGCTTATATTTTATATTTAAATAATATGTAGTAAATGAAAAAAGTGTTTCTTTAATGATTCTTGACTTTTGTAGCACTAGCCATGAATCCCTTACTTATTTTTATAAGATATGTCTTTATTTCTGTTCCATTCGGCAGCTGTAAGAAAATAAGTAATGAAATGATAATGTCACAAATAAAACCTCTATATTTTATAAAATACAGGAAAAGTTTGAACTTGAAAAATCTAATCAAATCTCATTTATGAATTATTGTTTATAGCTTAAGTATATAAAATTGTCTTTGTCTTAATTTATACAAAGCGTAGCAGTGGATACCGTCATTCGATGAACTGTAAGACCCGTATTTATAATCAATGAATGAAAACGGCACCTCAAGATCGATCTTAGACTTGAGGGCGATTTATAAATACCCTAAATGAGTGGAAAAAATAACTACTATAATTTTAGCTAATTTCAATTATTGGTAAGTGATATTTACAGATAAACGAGACTTTCGCAACTCAAGCTTTAGCTACAATAAAGGAATTAAAAATAGATGAGAGAAAAGTGAACACTCATGGTGGTGCTCTAGCACTGGGACACCCTGTAGCAGCTACTGGCGCGAGGATGGCCGTACATGTTGTACATGAGATTAAGTAAGATGTTTTTTTTATCGGAATATTCAGAGAAAACTATTGTTTCTCTTTTTTATTACTTCAAAACCGGATAACTCTACAGACATTTGGTTAATAGTCTTTTCCCCATATCATTATTGTTAAGCTTCACGCTACCCCGTACACAGCAGGATAGACAGAGGGAACCTAGCGGTACGATAAACTCCATTCCCCACTTTCCAAGCGTGTTGAGTGGTGGAAATCAACGCTGACCTTTTTACTTGTTGCCAGAGCGAAAAAATGAACATATTAATAAATAATATTTAATTGCCATAAGTGGGGATCGTTGCGTTAAAGTCGCACCCCTCAATTTATTTTTTGATTTTTTCAATTGTTTTTAAAATATGTACTTACTCGTTGACTGACATTTTTTTTAGTCTTGGAAATGCTAAACGAGCAATCGCTGCGTCGAGCTGTGGAGGTGGTCAAGGAATAGCTGTTATGTTTGAATCCATTTGATTTTTCAAATTTGTAATTACAATGTAATAATTTATATTAAATCTCTGCTTCTACTATGTTGAAGTTGTATCTATTAATCAGAAAATATATATTTTTTGCTAATGTATTTAATTTCAACTTATGTTTGATTATTCTTCCATCTTATAATCGACCTTTGAGCAGAGTGCGTATACACGACACGGCGCTGGGAGCAGAAACGAAGGTCAGGGAGAGTTGAAAACAGCAGTGGAAAAAAATAATAATAAAACTATTAAATTATGATTGAAGTTGACTCATATGATTGCATTTGTGGCTAACAGTGTTGCTAGATTGAAGTCTCGGGGGAAAAACTGGATTTTTACCTCTGGACTTGTTAGTAACATATTAAAAAATATTTTTAAAAGAACATGGAATAATCTACGAAAAGCGGGGAAAATGTCCAGTTGATGACATTTAAATTTTGGGCTAAAATTTGGGATGTCTGGCAATGTTCGTACTTGCTGTGTGTTCACAAGTGAGTAAAGAATTCAAACTCTTAAGCTTTATGATAAGTAGAGAATTTTTAACATTATTAGAACAAATTGCAATTTGTCTAAAACACATTAAAACAAAAGGAAAGAGTATTTAAATAAAAGCAGGTTTTAATCTTAAATACGTAAAATGTATTTAAAGGGTAAATAAAATAATAGAAAAACTTAAACACATTAAGTTCTTAGAATCTAAGAAAAGGTGGATTGATAGTATGTATATTATGTTTTAATTTTATTCACACACTAAAAAATAAAAAGAATATTCAGAAACAAAAAAAGTACATAGCAGGACTCTAAACTCACACTTTTTCTTCTTGGAAATCATTTTATATAAACATGTATTGCTTAATTTACCTAGAGTGCCTGATTGGTTTCCAAGAGTTTCTAAATATTTGCCTTGCCTAAGTTATTTTATATTGTGACATTGAAAATGGATAGTAGAATTTTATTAGTAGTAAGATATTATTTATGTAAGAAATAATAATTACTAACCACATCCCTTGAATGAGATTTACACCTTCATTATATTTTTTTACATTCATACTGTATCCCATAAACTATCATACCATATAAAAAAAATTGCAATTGTAATATTTATATGTATAGAATATGTTAAATAAACAATAAATATAAACAATAGTTATCTAGAGTATGTTTATAGTAATGACACTATATTAATAAATGTATTGAAATTGAAAGTCTAAATGCTTCTTGAAGATTTGTTGCTAATGTTTGTTGATTTTCATTTATTTATGTTAATGTTTCACCTTTGGTGACCTGAAAATATAATTAAGCACTTTATAATATTATGATATTGAGCCATTGCTATCAGTTAAAATTTTACAGGTTTTTCAAATATTTGAAAAATTAATTTCAGTATTATAATATAGCGTAGCTTAATTTTTAATCACATTTTCATGTGCTTTACTTATGTATAAAATTTATATAAGTTTTATTATTGACTGTTTAAATTGGTATTATAAAAAAAAACCATACACAAGCCTCCAGATAGTCAATTTTTCTTTCTAATGATGTTAACTTTTCGTTTAGAGTAGCAAGTCGAGATCTGCATGACATATCTGAAACAATCAATATAATTTAACAAATGACTACCTAAAAAGATACAAAGAGTAGTACAAAATACATAACTAGTTTATAGTTGGTTATTGTTCTTGAATAGAAGCTACACTATTAATTTTTTGAGCTTCATACTTTATATGGCATTTAGCAGGGTAGGCAGAGAAAACCTGGGAACTTAGTGTTAAGACAATCTATTCTCCTTAAAATACTTCCTCACTTTCCATGCTTTACATTTCCTTCCATTCTGGAAGAATTGAGAGTTGAGGGGAACTCTTCGCCGCACTTTACCTCGACACCAGAGCGAAGAAATAAAAATATTTTATTTTCTCGGGTAGGAATCGAATCCACAACCTGTAGCGTTTACACATACAGTCACACGACTCAAACATGGTTTATTTAGTAATATAATATAAACATTTGATAAGTTGTTCATAGGATTCATCAAATCACTATGATATTTATAACTACGAAAATACCATTGACAGCAGTTTATGCATTAGACATCACTTATGAACAAAACGTAATAAGCATGCGTAGAAACTAAACTTTCACTACAAGTTGGTCGCTTACCGAAAGAATTGAGGAAATCTGTTATTTTTTTAATGCTTCCTGTGATAACTTCGATGTATTCTCTGTTTGCCCAATCTTGCTGAATCTGTTTTTGTATGGTTTCCCGAGGTGGTGTAGACATTTTAGCAGAAAAAATTATGAAAATCGATTCACTAAAAGATACGCCCAATTATAAAATTGTAAAAATACACAAACAATGACTAAATCCCGTTTTACACAACTTTTAACATTTGACAGTTCACAATTGTCAAAGTTAAGCAAAATTAGTTCGAAAGTCGAAGAAAGAGAGAAAACAAAAATAAAATTATTAATTATCTTAATTTATGTTTTTTCATTAATTTTTTTTAGAATAAAATAAAATGTTAAAATCATAACTAAATGAACGGTAATAATTGAAACAAAACATCAACTTCATCGATATTTTCTTTTACTTCCTTCTTCGAATAGATATTATACTTTTTCAAGTCAGTTTATTTTTAAAAACTTCTATTGAATACATATTTTGGATCCTGAAAAGATATAAAAACGATATTAAAAACAATTTTATGTAACAAAAATATTTTACTTTTTAAAATCAAAATATAACACGGTTAGTTAGGTTCTTAAACAAAAACTTTAACGTCACTAACAGCTGTATTTTGTCCAAATTGAGTGTTGAGTAGATGTATTCTGTTATTTTGTCACTTGCAGCAAGTGAATGACGTTTTTAACAGCTGTGAGCCGGCAATTTCGATTTCATTATTTATAATCTGATTATAAAAACACTAAAACATGGACGAAGTAGAATATAAATTAAAAACAAATAACAGTGTATTAATAGTTAATGCAATAGATAAGTTAATATCGACTATTAAATCAAAATACAAGCCAGCTGAAAGACAAAAATTTGTGCTAGAAAATGAAGAACTGAAATTTCTAAGAGAAAAATGTTCATCAACGGACAGTATGGTCAGCTTGACCGCGTGTCAAGGATTGCTTGCGTTAGTAGAACTGGGAGTTTTAGAAATCGCTCACACTATGTCCACTGTTGTAACCTTACTTCCTACTACACAGTGAGTAAAATCTTTATTACTAAATATATTTTTTTGACTTTACTACTGATATTTTACTTATAGCAGCGTAGACAGAGAAGATTTAATGTCAAGACATTTTATTTGCCATTCTGTCTGTATTTCTGATTTAATTCATTGTGTGTTGATAAGGCTCAGCACTGCACTTATATTTATCGAAGTGTATGGTATAATTGTTGATGAATTGCTTGAGATGCGCGTCACTTGTCCCTGTGCCTCATAGAGAATAGTTGAGTAAATGGTTTTACTTGTGTGTTGTTAAATCTTTAATACAAGACATAGCAATAGTCTAGACAATGTAATAAATGTAATGAAAAAAGTAAGAGAATTTCCTTTAATTCAGAAAAATAACTAGTTTATAATGAAAATATATTTATTCCCAACAATGGGAAGTTGATTCATCAATCAACTATCTTACAGTCAGAAGGCAGTCTAATGGCCACTCTTCTTTAGTTCAAAATGATTGCATAATAATAATCTTAATTCAAAACCAATTTCAGTAACTATTCAGCAATAATATCAACAATGGCTGGGCTCCTCATCCTAGATTTGAAGTCACGACTCACACCCGGCGAGCCCTATAAATGTCAGTTCTCTCTACGATCACCACAGCATCCCTTTATTACTGTTTTAGAGAAAAATAAAGATGTTGAAGACAATGTATTGGTACAAATGCAAGCATTGTGCACACATCCCGAATATACGTAAGTAATTTTATATGCTGTATCCTGCATATAGCAGACGAAGGTAGAGGCAACCTAGTGGCCAAGATCACAGACATGAATATTTGATACCTTAATTTGCTAAACTAGCCAACTGCATCCATGTGCAGCTTTGCAAAAGATGCTGAAAATGTTGTTATTTTTAGCAGATAAGTTATAAAAAAATATATATATATATTAAATGAAACTCTTTAACCGGATTGATAGTGTAAATTTAGTACTAGATGCTCAAACGGGCCTCACCCGCTTAAACTCACTTTTATATTATTGACAAATGATGATATAAAATCTTGACACAAATTGTAGACTATTTGTTATTCTGATATAGAAGCTATATGACTGTAAAATAGTACCTAAATCCATTCAGTAGTTTTGGCGTCAAATTGAAATAAAAATCCATACTCATAAACTTTCACATTTAGAATATTAGTATGGTTATATCAAATTCGGGTTTTCCAATATTGTATGATACTAAATAATGTGATAAATCTGTTTAAAGATTTTTATTTAAAATGTGTAATAATCCCATGGCTATATTTATGTGCCCATAATGAATAATACTTATTTTTCTCTTCAGAGTGGCATCAAATAGTCTAGAACTATTAAGACCAGTGTTCCTCTGGCTAACATGTAGCCCGCACAGCCACGGAGTAAGACCGTGGCAGCTGTTGCTGAGTTTATCTCAGAGTAACGCTCAGACTAACTTGTTGTTGGCTTGTATTAGTTGTCAGCAGGTGAGCTGATTTTTAACATTTTTAAAGAGTAATTCTACATTTAGGAAAGAAAAATACTAATTTAGAGAATGTATAAAAATTTAAAAATATTGGTATATGAACCAGTGTCTTTTTTTTTAATATATTGAATAGTCTTGCGTTTGACCGCATCAAGTCTAGTGAGCGTTGATGCGATCTACGGTGGTGCACGCTTGCCTAGTAAGTACCTGTTGACTGTTTTTAAAGACCCTCATATTGACTGCTGGAATCACTCTGACCACTAAGCCATGTGTTCTCATCAAGCTTGTAAATCTAAATATGTATTTGAGGAAATACTGTTTTAAGGAAAAAAATGTCTCTGCATCTCACATAGCAGGATAGACAGGGGAAACCTGGCTTGAAGATCCGCAGCGCCCATTTTTCGACACATTGTGTGTTGTTGGCGTAACTTAACGTCGCGCTTTATCTTGTCCAAGCGAGGATATGAAAATAATCAAATCTTTTAAGTAGTTTACGCGTTTACTGTCGCTCGCTAGCACCCTTGCGTCACGGCGGCCTTACCAAAATATATCGTTAATTTATTCCTTACAGATAAGCAATTCAAAACAAATTGAACAAGCGTATTTAGCTTATTCAGCAGTATGCGATACTGCCATATATCAACAGAGAATTGAACATATAGTTGCTTTTGTACCAATGTTGGCCAGGATATGCGGGGAGCTGGTTAATCATGGGTAAGTATTGAGTATTTTTTAATATTTTTTCAACCATTGCCTTTGTAGGAGAATTACTTTGTAGGAGTGCTTAAGAAACTCCGTTCCCATTAATACACTTCAGTTCCGGAATTCGCAGCGAATTCGAGCGAAGTTAACAGGAAGGCGAGGAAATTTACATTTTAGATTTCCTCTACTAGAAATCAAACCTACAGCCACACGTAATCTGATCTCTATATATGTGATCTCACTTACACTTCCTCGCCGGAACCAAGAAATAAAAATAATAAATAAATCATTTCCCCGAGTGGGAATCAAACTCACGACGCCCTCTGCCTTACGACGACCCCCTGTACCGCGACGGCTTAATTTTTTATTGGTTTTTCTTGTTTAAAACCTGCGTTAAGATTGTTAATTATTTCTTTCCAGTCGCGATCCACGTGGTTGTTACAACTTAATAGAAAGATGTTTCGCGTTAGACACACCCGAGCTGAAGGTAGTTGCGGGTTTGACGATCACATTGTTAGCCAAGAACTTAGTTAACACATCAGCTTTATATTTACATGAGTTGTTTAATTTGTGTGAGTAGTTGTAGTTTTTTTATTTATTATTTAAGTTTTGGCAGTGTTGGCAGAAATAATCTAGTGTTGAGATATTCTGTTCTCCGCTTTTCACTAGACTCGAGTTATAACTAAATTGACTCATGGAAGTCGGCGTGCTTTGTTTAAAATAGTGGCAAATTATAAGTAATTTAAATATAATCATACCCCCGAGTGATGTCGATTCCGTCGTCGTGTTTACAATAACATTCGAGTATTGTATCCTCTCGAATAATATAAATACTTACAAAACACGCGGCGTTGAAAGGTTCCGCTATTGAACACGAAATGCCTCCCAGAATTCGACGGAAAGAGGATAAGGGAAATGTCCTAGTTCCCTCTGCCGTGTACGGGATACTGCGTCAAAGCAAAAAAGTTATCGCGTTTCACATTACACTATGTACACGTATAATTATATGTCTATACATATTTCAGGTCTCAACATAATAAGTAAATATGAATACTCAATAATATGTTTGAATTGTTTCGTCGGACTATCCCTCCAATGGTTACATCTACCCTCATATTTAACTAATAAAGCTTTAAAGGTAGCATCGAAAATTCTAGAGAACTATCAAAGTAATCAAAAAATCGAGACAGGCTTGTACATGGCGAATTTAAAATCTAATACAGTGTTTCAATCTTTATTATACATCGATAAAGATTTGTATATTTATTTCAAATTATTGGAAATTTGGGAAAAATTAAGGGATAATCGAGAAGAATTGGAAAATTGGTTTGAACATTTGGTTAAAAGTAATGATGAGTTGAAATTAGATTTATTCGTGTTCATCGTTGGTGTTGCCATGTTGGAGGATCAAATTAGTTTAAGAGCTATTCGAGTTTTAATCGATTTAGTTCGAGTGAAGAAAGAGATTTCTGTGTCAGTGTTGCCAGTTCTAATGTATAAATTGGCGAATGATAAAAATCCCAAAGTTAAATTGGAATGTTTGAAAGGGCTGCCATTAATGGCTACTACTAAGGTTAGTTTCTTGGATTTTATGATGTGTTTTTATTATTATGCATATTTTTTATATTACAAATGATATATTTTGAGTAGTAGACTTCGAGATCAACACCATTCAATTTGGTGTCTAATAGTTATAGTAGTAGTAGTAAGTAGTTATTTATATGGAATTTTTTATTTAGAAAAATTTGTAAAATGACCCCCTGAAAGGCATGTATGAAGAGGTTGATGACAGTGGACGAGGTGAAAGAGGTATGTAGAGACCGTAGCGTTTGGCTCTCCGTTCTCTCTGACTACTCCACTAGAGATAAAGCGTGAAGTTACCTTAATTTTATTAGATTTTCGTAAGTTTTTAGTATAGGTTTTTTAATATTACAAATCGTCTATAGTAGTCAATACAATTTTTATTTTTTTATTGTATTTTATTTCTCTATTAACAATTTTTGTATATGTTTTAGGAAAACGTACCGGCCCTAGTATCGATATTAAATAAATTGAAATCAAACAAAGGAGTACCAACATCTTTATTAATTATGTTATACACAAGTTTAGCTGAAACACAGGTAAATTTTGTTTTTTTATATTTATTTACTTCTTTAGTATCCATCAGCTCCAGCTGAATTCCGAACATAGCACAATAGACAGAGGGAACTAGTGAACCCAGTATTAAGGCACTCCTTTCCCCACTAACGCTTCCGTTCCCCTTGTAGACGGATGGAACTTAGTGTTCAGACACTCTCCCACTTTTCGTCGAATTTCGGCGAAACTTAAAGCCGCGGTTTGTCACGTTACCAGAGAAAATAATAAACACCTCCAATGAAAATAATAAACATCCCCCGAGTGGGAACCACAACCGTTGCACGAAGTCGTACGCTTATGCCACTCCTTCGACGATATCTTATTTATTCACTATTACTAAGATATTAATTTTATTATAGAAATATTTTGTTATATAAATATATATGTATTTGCAGGTCCGTTGTTTTCCATATCTACAAGAATTATTGGTCGATACTACAATGAGACCGGACGAGCTACGATGGGAAATTGACGTAGCGAAAGCAGTGGCTGTCAAAAGAATTTGTGAACTTAGGTAATTTTACTAATTATTCGTATCTTTTTGATAAGTTCCCTCTGCCTATCTTCCTTCATCCCCGCGCGCATCGCTTATAGCAGTGATTATTACTTGCTCCTCTGAAATAAATCTTAAAGTCAGTTATAATATACTTTTTAATGATTATTTTTGTATATACACTAGACATTAATGCAGTTGTGTGTCTTGCTGATAAAATGTGTAGTGAAAGTGTTCGTGTTTTACTAGTCGTTAAAAGTATAACTTAAATTTGCTAGTGCAACTTCGCTTTGTCATTGCATCAGCGCGTTTAATGGAAGGTAGTTTGCTGGTGCGTTTGAGAACTGTGCGATTTAAGTAGTGGCAATAAGGTTGAGTTTAGCTAAACCAAATTCATAAAAATGACAAATGTGTGCAGGTTGTTCTGCTAGTCTACGTAAAGATTATTTAGTTTGTTCCAAATGTAACGCTTGCCATTGCAAGATTCCTAAGCGTGACAATACTAACACACCGGTACGAATGAACGCCTCTCAACCACCAACCATCTCACCCCCATCTTCACCCGGTAGCACAGGATCTGCCAATATCACAATGCTAAATAAAAATCGACGTGATGCATCATTCCAGTCAACCGTTGGTGCAGTCCAGAATACATCGACCCATGTGAGAATAATAATCCTTCTTCTTTGGTCGACCCGTCTATGGAGGGACTACGTAGTATAGTAAGAGATGAACTAAGAGCTGTCTTTTCAATATTTAAAACGAGACTGTTAAAAAATATGGAAACAAAAAATGCTGAACTATTAGAGCGAGTACATCAACTCTCCATCTCGCTCAGCTTCATAGAAGAAAAATATGAAGAAATACGGGTTGATGTGCAAAGTAAGAATGAATTATTGAAGAAAGTCCACAATAAAAAAAAAAAGTTGAAAAAATCTGTTTCCGACCTTAACTCTAGGCTAACTCAAATGGAACACCACTCGAGGGCTAGCAACCTTGAAATCCATTGTCTACCGAAACATAGATCAGAAAATTTTGTCACAGTGATAAAGCAAATAGCAAATGTTACGAAATTCAAACTAAACGAAATAGACATTCACTTATGCACCCGAATATCAAAAATGGATAAAACGAATCCGAAGCAACGTTCTGTTCTCGTAAAATTTGCTAGTCCTAGAATTCGAGACGGTTTTCTTGCATCGACAATGTTTTATAATAAGAAACAAAAAGACCGAAACGAGAAGCTTAACTCAAGTCATTTAGGAATATCAGGTGAAATGTAATGGAACATTTATCTCCGTCACTTAAGTCTCTTCATGCAGCCACTCGTATAAAAGCCAAAGAAAAGGGTTATAAATATGTATGGATCAAATCAGGACGTATATATGTACATAAAACTGATTCATCTGAACATAAGTGTGTAAAAAATATTGAATCTTGCAACAGTTTAAATTAATCATAATTCTTTAAAGTTATTAAATATAGTTATATTTATTAAATTTTTAATAATGTGTTGGGTTATGTCTCCATTATTTTCGACAACATTTCTTGTTTTTATCAGAACGTCCGAGGCCTAAGATCATACGTAAGAGGTGTTGCACTCAAAATTCAGAATAGTTCTTTTGATATCATAATTCTTACCGAAACGTGGTAAAATTGTACTATTTATGACTCTGAAGTTTTTGATAATAGATATACTGTGTACACAAGGGATCGCATTAACAAAACACTTGGTGGCGGTGTTCTTATCGCCGTTTCAAACAACTTTACTTCATCTAGAGTGTTCAACTGCAACTCAGAATGCGAAGATCTTTGGGTAAAAATAAAAATATCTAGTGAGAAAGGACATGGTTTTATCAATATCTGTGCGATTTACCTACCACCGCCTCTTAATCTTAACTTGTTAGGGAAATTTATTAAGAGCTCAAATCGAGTAATGGATGAGGGTATCACTAAATACAAACTTATAGCAGGTGATTTTAATATGTCAAATGTTCTTTGGGAACTTCATGGCCCCAGCTCATATCTCCTGCCCTTAATTAACAGCAATAGTTCTATTCACAATTTACTGTCAGACTTTATGGAATTATATAATTTCAAGCAATTCAATTATGTCAAAAATAATAATGATAAAATACTAGACTTAGTGGTTTGTAACTCTCAAATAGTAAGTATTAAGGAATGCACTAATCCTATACGAAATGTTGACCCTCACCATCCACCATTAGAAATGTTGATCTCAATTTCCCCTGCCCACTATTCGCCTTATGGAAAAATATAAAAAAATAACTATTTTAAGGGTGATTATAATAAAATAACTAAAGCCCTGAGTGAGGTTTCGTGGGAAGATGAACTCCTAAAATATGATAATATGAACGACATGATTAGCAGATTCTATCAAATTCTTTATGAAATAATACATCTTTATGTACCTAAGAGTAATAAGCACAACAATTATCATCCAGTTTAGTTTAACTGTTTTTTGAAGGAAAAAGCAAATTCAAGCAATAAAGAAGTTTCATACTAGATACAAGATTTATAATAACCCCCTAGACCTAATCGAATTTCAATATCTCCGAGATAACTGTGAAATACTGATAGTAACGTGTTATGACAAATATAGTCCTTAATCCTATAGTGGATTATCACCACATATCACGACATATGTGGTGATAAACTTGATTCACATCAGCAGTTATCTGAAGTGCCAAATATATACATATCCCAGGAAACCATAATAAATAAAATAAAAAGACTTGATTTAAAACAGAGCTCTGGACCGGAAAATATACCCCCTGTATTTCTATTTAATTGCTTTGATTTAATATCATTTCCATTGCATTTAATTTATAATGCTTCACTTGTGCAGGGACGGTTTCCAGATATATGGAAGGAAGCAAGAACAGTGCCGATTTTTAAAGATGGAAAAAAGGAACTTATATCTAACTAGCAGACGCGCGCAGCTTCGCTTGCTTATTTAGGGATAAATTCTAACAAATCACGAAACATGTGTTCAATGAAATATTTTTAAAAGTCTAAATTTCAAATTTTATAAAAATCGGTGGTGATTTAAAGATTTTTCCATACAAACATTTAACCCCTTATTTGCACCCGGAGGGGGTGAATTCTAGAAAACTATGAAACACATGTTCAAATTAATATTTTTAAGAGTCTAAATTTAAAATTTTATAATAATCGGTGGCGTTTTAAAGATTTTTCTATACAAACTTTCAACCCCTTATTTGCACCCTTGGGGGACAANGCGGACTTTTTTGTAAATCTTATTAAGAGGAACAATACTCCAGTACATTATTTTTATGTATTACTTACCATTAAAGCAGCGCATGCGCGAAAGTGTCTCAACGGGTTGGACTTTATACACATTTATCGTATTTATGTTAATTTACATAAGAATGTACAAATAATAAACTATGTATAAACCTTCCCTGAGAAATACTCGATCTAATGGTGAAAACCGCATCAAAATCCGTTGCGTAGTTTAGAAGAAGAGTTAGAAAGTTCAGACAGACACGAAAAGCGAGTTTGTTTTATAAGATATAGGATTTATGTGTCATTGCATCTTTTTATTTATTTCTATGAATAACTATAATGTGTTATTTATGTTTATTTACTCCATTCTTCACTTCCACTCAAATCACTGAAATTTTATTCAATTAAAACGTGACTTAATTTTTTATCAGTTAAAACAGAACAAAATTTCAATCCCCACCTCTAGTCCACAGTACAAACCCCTTATCTAATTTAGCTTTACGCTGTATCCAACATATACCAGGGGACAGAAGGAAAGAAGTGTTAAGACACACCGTTCTACGCGAACCGCTCTATTTTAGAGACATGTTGAATGATAAAAGTCAAAGCCGCGACTTAATTTGTTACCAAAGTGAGCAAAGGAAACTAATCCCATTTTCCCTCTAGGGAATTGAACCCACACCCTAATTGAATCCGCCTCTGCGTCATGGCGGCATTCCCAAATTAAGCTATAAATATAACAGTAATAAAAGTAATATTTTTTCCAGATATATAGAAAAACTATCAAATTACCGCCGTCCCACTGCAAGACGCCGGTCGACGCCGCCAGAAAGCCTGAGGACGTGCTCGACTATGTGCCTTGTAAGTAAATGTTTGTTTATTTCATGAATTTTGTGTTATATAGAAAGAAAAATCGTTCCGTTCCTTTTTTTAAACAGTTCGATACTGTGTAAAGGGAATCCAACGTTATTCCTTTACTTGATTTATTTCATTGTCTATGAAAAAGAAATACCTAGTCTGAAAGATACCTGAAAATAATTTTTGTCTAAATTGGACTCCCAACTCGATATGAACTATGTACATGTAACTAACTATAAACAAATATATTAAATACACATTCAAATATACGCCATTGACACGGTGGCGCAAAAAACATTTCTTTCTTTTAGGTGGAGTTAGTGGTAGTTCGTAGAGAAATGAGGGACAGTACTAGTAATAATTTCCGCAAAATGCGGAACATACTTTAAATAGATGTTTGGATTTATACCCACAGCCTCAAAGTCCACATCCTCATCATATCCTAACATAATAAATGCTATCCAGGTGAAATATGGCCAGAAGTATACAAAAACACGAATCAATCAGCTCTCTCTGCCATTCAGCATCTCGTCTCCACTTTAATGGAGAGAGAGATCAAGGGGTATAGGAGCGGTGTCTACCAGCAGAGCAGGGAACCCGCCACGTTAAGTCACATGTCCCCCTCGAGTGTTGTTAGAGGGGTCCTTGAGGGGTTCAAGAGACAGGTGAAGTTTTAATTTTTCTTTCCACTTATACTTATGTATATGGGATACAGGAGAGGAGGAGAGTGGATATACAAGATTACAATAAGTTCAATAGCAAGGTTTTAACTCGTTTTATTTATATATAATAATTAAGTACCTTCTATCGATTAAGATGGTGTACATTTTTTGTATGATACTTAAATATATATTTAAAATTTTTAAATTGATTACATTCCGTAAAAGAAAAAAGGAAATGTCCTCTAGGATCCCCACTGAAGGATTTAAAATATTTATTTAAATTTATATTGCCATTTCTTCGTTCTGGTGGTGAGGCAAATGCTTTTAAAATGCGGCGGAAAATGGGAATGATGTGTCTTAACACTAGATTAGCTCTGCCTACCCTGATACAGCGTGAAGCTGATTTAATATATTTTTTAAAATTTTAACAGATAACCACTCCATCATACAATTTCCCTGAAACCACCCTTCTCAAGATTCTTCAGACCCTTGGGTCAGACTTCTCCAAGCCCCTCCCCCCTTTCGACCTGAACTTCCTCCACGAGGTCTTCCATCAAGGACCAGCTTGGAAGTCAGGAGTAGTGAAGTTGGCAGCAAGACAGGCCCATACTTCCGGATCTTCCAAACGATTGGCGGAGAACTTCGTAATAAATGTAGTGCCAGGGAAGAGTGAGGTTAGTTCATTGTTTCTTTTATTTATTTATTGTAGCCTTTCCCCCCTTTTACTTGAACTTCCTTCACAAGGTATTCTATTAAGAAATAGCTTAAGCAAGGCGGAGAAGGCAGTTGTGAAGTTAGCAGCGAAACATACTATGCTTCCGGATCTTCTAAGCAGTTGCTAAAGAAGTCCGTGGTTAATTTTGTAGCAGGAAAGAGTGAGGTTAATTGTTTTTAGTGAATTATATTTTTTTCTTATTGCCTCCTGCCTCCACGAGGTCTTCCATCAATACATAAAAAACACTATTCACTCTCCTATTATTGAAGAAATGTCATTAAAAAATTACAAAATCAATCTAAAAAATGCATAACTTAACCAAATCTTTATATATTATACTTTCTTATATGGTTAATTTCCAGCCTATCGACATATCGCTATTCTTCGAAAACCTTCCAATATTCTGTCGTACATTACCTCCGAACACAATAAGGCCAACTATAGAACGTTGCTTAGCGGATTCCTTCAGTCAAGAATCGAACTTGGAAGTCTTCATCCAAGAACTGAACTTAATAAAAGAAAGCTTGGAAAGCGACATACATGATGCAAATAGAACGTTATTGTCTCAAATTTTGGAGAATTATTTTGCTGTTATAGGAGATGAACATGTGGTAAGGTCTTTTTTGTATTTTTTTTGAGATTTTTCAATGTGGACCAATACGTATTAAGTTTATGTTTTCGGGTTTGTTATTAATTAAATTGCTATAAGTGTAGATAAACGTGGCTCAATTCAAAAACATATTCTTTTTTATCTGTGGGGTCTGTTTATTAAAACATTTTGGGTAAGGTTAAACCGATTTTTGAGAAACAAATCAATTTAACACATTAAAACCTGGAAACCTAGTGTCCCACACTCATTGCGTATTAAATGGCGAAANTCGTTCTGGTGGCGAGGCAAATGCTTTTAAAATGCGGCGGAAAATGGGAATGATGTGTCTTAACACTAACTGATACAGCGTAAAGCTGATTTAATATATTTTTTAAATTTTTAACAGATAACCACTCCATCATACAATTTCCCTGAAACCACCCTTCTCAGGATTCTTCAGACCCTTGGGTCAGACTTCTCTAAGCCCCTCCCCCCTTTCGACCTGAACTTCCTCCACGAGGTCTTCCATCAAGGACCAGCTTGGAAGTCAGGAGTAGTGAAGTTGGCAGCAAGACAGGCCCATACTTCCGGATCTTCCAAACGATTGGCGGAGAACTTCGTAATAAATGTAGTGCCAGGCAAGAGTGAGGTTAGTTCATTGTTTCTTTTATTTATTTATTGTAGCCTTTCCCCCTGTTACTTGAACTTCCTTCACAAGGTATTTTATTAAGAAATAGCTTAAGCAAGGCAGAGAAGGCAGTTGTGAAGTTAGCAGAGAAACATACTATACTTCCGGATCTTCTAAGTAGTTGCTAAAGAAGTCCGTGGTTAATTTTGTAGCAGAAAAGAGTGAGGTTAATTGTTTTTAGTGAATTATATTTTTTTCTTATTGCCTCGCTTGAACTGCCTCCACGAGGTCTTCCATCAATTCATAAAAAACACTATTCACTCTCCTATTATTGAAGAAATATCATTAAAAAATTACAAAAACAATCTAAAAAATGCATAACTTAACCAAATCTTTAAATATTATATTTTCTTATATGGTTAATTTCCAGCCTATCGACATAACGCTATTCTTCGAAAACCTTCCAATATTCTGTCGTACATTACCTCCGAACACAATAAGGCCTACTATAGAACGTTGTTTAGCGGATTCCTTCAGTCAAGAATCGAACTTGGAACTCTTCATCCAAGAACTGAACTTAATAAGAGAAAGCTTGGAAAGCGACATACATGATGCAAATAGAACGTTATTGTCTCAAATTGTGGAGAATTATTTTGCTGTTATAGGAGATGAACATGTGGTAAGGTCATGGTCATGTTTTCGGGTTTGTTATTAATTAAATTGCTATAAGTGTAGATAAACGTGGGTCAATTCAAAAACATATTCTTTTTTATCTGTGTGGTCTGTTTATTAAAACATTTTGGGTAAGGTTAAACCGATTTTTGAGAAACAAATCAATTTAACATATTAAAACCTGGAAACCTAGTGTCCCACACTCATTGCGTATTAAATGGCGAAACCTTGTTACTATAGCCAGAAAATGAAAATATGAAATATTTTATTTCACCGAGTTCCCCCAAAGCTGTCACATTTACAGCGGCGCGCTTGCGCCCCAGCGCTACGACTGCCTATTGCAAAAATATTTGAATTGAATATATTTTTTTAGGCGTGGCCTACATACGTAAACACTTGTAGAATGCTCTCAACAAAATATTTGGAGCGTATGACGTCACCGTCCGGCTGGTGGGAGGTCACGAGTTCACTCTTGCGCAAGACAATTTCGGTTAGGAGCGCTTTGGCGGCGTTAAACGACGTGAAGGCGCCGTTGCTGTGGTTGAATGAAGCTATTGATGCGCATGCTGGATGTATTACGTAAGTTTTACGGCTTTTTGGGGTTCTTTTGACAAAGTTATACTCTTCACATTAGTTATATACAATAAATTATTAACAAAACTTAAACGCCGTACTTTTTGCCTCGACCCCAGAGCGAAGAAATGGAAATGAACTCGTGTTTACAGTCACACTTTGTGCCACTGCGCCACGACTGATCTCAATAACAAAATAAATTATAACCAATAAAATACATTTATACTTTTGTAGGGAACAAGAATATTCACTGCTTTGCATGTTACCGGCGTTGCAAGCCGCTAAGATAGAGGAACAATCAACAAAAGAGTGGTTTTTACAACTACTGGCGAGGACACAAGTTGCTTTTAAAGAGTAAGTCATATAAGTTTTTACACATTTCTCTAAAAACGTATTCTTTTTTCCTAATTGTGGAATAACACTATTAAAATGTTAAAAAATATATAATAATATAATTTCCAACTACGCTTTGTCGTTATATGTATAACGCGGGTTGAAATCCTGCTATAAACAAAAGCAATAAGCAAAAATTGTTTTAATCAACGTAACTTTTACTTACAGTTTTTTTAAATATTTAAAATATATGATTCACGCTGTATCCCGCACGCAGCAGGGTAGGCAGAGGGAACCGACACTCCGTTCCTCATTTTTTGCCGAATTCTGGAGGCGTTGCGTGTTGAGTGGCAGAACTCAACGCCGCGCTTTTGCCTCTACACCAGAGCGAAGAAATAGAAATATAAACGTAAATAAATATTTCACTTCCTCGAGTGGGGATCCAACCCACAACTGTTGCGTTACAAGTCACACCCTTCTGCCGCTGCGCCACCACGGCCTATATTTACCATAATTATAATGTATTACTTATTATTTCCAGAACAGAAAACGAATCAACGAAACTCTACCTATGCGACGTGTTTTTCCTGTCAATAATAATTTTCAGCGGTCACTGGTCCTTCGAGCCTGCAGTCCATAATTTAATTAGTGACCGTCCTCTCCGCGTCTCTGCACTACCGCCAGCTGTTCTTAGTGTCGCCGGACGATGGAAGGACTGCGTATCGCAGGTATTGTTTTTAGTTTCACGCTTTATCCCGCACTAAGCAGGACAGACAGGGAACCTAGTGTTAATACGTTTTCTTCAATACTTTACAACCAATTTTCGAGATATTGCATGTTGAGTGACGGAACTCAGTCTTTTGCTTTGTTAGCAGAGCGAGAAAATGAAGATAATAAATACTTCCTTTTCGCCGAGTGGAAATCTAATTCACAACCGTCGCGTTTGCAGTGACATGCCGTGCCACAGAAAGTGAGGAGATTCGCTACATAAAACGCAAAGACTAGAAAATTGAGCAGCTTGTGGGAAAAGGATTGTTTTAATATTAGTCATATAATGACAAAAAATAAATATTTCTTAAATATTTTTTTACTATGTCTTCCAGTTACTAGAGTGGTTCATACACACCCGTGATCTCATCAGGGAACCGAACACGGTACGTTGTTGTCAACGAGCGCTACTCGCACTGAGACATACAGAACCATTTGTTAAACAAAAAATATGGACCAGGATGTAAGTATATTTAGAATTAATATTATATTTTTCTGGTAGACAAAGCGCGACGGTTGAGTTCCGCTATGATTTCTAAAATATGATGAAAACCGAAGAATGGAGGGTTTAGACACTAGGGTTTGAAAAATTATTATATCACCCATATACAGAATGAACCTAGTGTTAATTCCATTTTCCATATTTCTTGGAACATTAATTTGAACATTTGTCGGAACATAACGCTGCAGTTTGAGGAAATGAACAATTTCAATATAATATTTTTATGCAGTGGGAGCCAAACCCACAACTATCGCGTGTACACAACTTGGCCTTGATGGCGTTTAAGCGCTTACAATTTTTTAAAAATTATATAACAGTAAAAAACAAATTACGTCGTAATTTATAATTTTTCTAAATAAAAATATAAGAAAACATTGTAAATTATCAATGATTAAATTTTTTTATGCCGCATTCAGGAGAGGTATAGAGGAGTTGTAAACGAATGGTTGGTTTATATCTTAAATAATAATTATTTATTAATAAATTAACTAAAGTTTTGATTTACATAATAATTATATTTGCTTATTACTTATTCTTTCATTTAATGCTTGAAATAATATATATGTATATTTTTTTATTTTCAGTGAAAGCAATTTTGAGAATGTTGCCATCTCAATGGAGGATTAATAATAAATTGATATTCAATGTTGCCATAATCATAATCGTTATTTATTGTATAGTAATATTTTTTTTTGTATGAAACTATGTATATTCTCAGAAATATATATTAAACGATTATTGCAATATAATTTAATTATAAAATTTGTTATAACTTCACATTTTTTCCAAATATAAGAAAGAATATTGACATTGAGGCCAGTTGTGGAATGTAAAAATAGAAATATTGACAATGTTTCGCTTTATAAGGTTAAAACAAATATGTTCGTTTTTCAACATCGTTTTTCTGTCTTAAATTAATTAACAAATACATAAGGCAGACATTTAATAAAAAAAATCTCGGAGACTAAAGCTGTTGTTTAATTTCATTCAAGACATATAATTATACATTAAATATATATATTTTTCATTTTACATATAAAGAATTGTAATAAGTTATAAATGCACTATATAAAAATAGCTGGGTAGCGAGAAAAAAGTGTGATTGTTATGGGTTCAATTTCAAACTGAGCGTCGTCCCACCCAGAGTGTCGTCACAAGTTCAAAATATTATTAATATAATCAATGTATAGTCTAATTTTAAATATTACTACTATGGAGTATAATATAAGTATACTAATTTCTTAATTTTATAGTACAATAATAAATTAAGCTGCTAATTTTGATTCATTTAACTATAATTACATAAAAGGAAAGTCATGGTCACAATCGTGCAACTGTAAACCCCATAGATTTGGGATTCTATGCCCTTTCTTCAAAAATGCAATATTTAGTATGTATTATTTTCCTTGCTCTAGTAACGGGGCAAAGTGCGTGTTGAGACCCACCACTCAACTCACAATGCCTCCAGAATCCGGCGAATTAGAATGGAGTGCTCTAACACTAGGTTCCCAGGTTCCCTCAATCTTTACCCTGCTATGTGGGGGATACAGCATGAAACTAAAAATAATAATTACATTTACAAAAACAGTCACTAATCCAATTACATCAAAATATAATATAGCTAACTATTAATAACATTACAACATTATCCCTAATAGTATAATCACTACACATATTAAATGACAAGATAAAAACTGACACCTATCTGAACAAATCCAATTACCACCGGTACACTAAATTCCTATAAAATTTGACTACATAAAATAATTTTAATTTCACTATAGTACACAACAGTGGTCACCCATCTACCCACATACACAGCTAGGGATGCATTAAGTTAAATATACACTACTCTTAAGCCTCTTAATTATAAATAAGGGCCACCTCAGTTCTGAGATTGATCAATTGATGCCATTTTCATTCAAAGATCATTATTTATGAATGAAAACGGTATCTCAATATCGATCGCAAAGTTGCGAGTGATTTTTTTGAATAATCTCAAAAATGGTTACTCATCCTCTTATATCTGAAACTATAGGTGCATCGATTAAACCACATACCTAATTCCACAATTCACTAAATCACTTTTCTCTCCTTCTGTAGAAGAATGAGCACTCAACTAAGTTCCATGACAACATGATAACACTTTATTTAAAAATATACGTATAATAATAACATCACTTTTACAACACAAAAACGGTCACCCATCTACCCACGTCCATTACAAAAGGTGCTTAACCTAGAGTGTTTGCGCATCCCGCGCCCTCCTATCTCAGAGAGCCGTTTCATCCGGCCCTTTCAGTTCAACTGGGCTTTTTATTGGTACTCTTATCACATCCTCCTCTATTTTAGCTTCTACTGGCATGTTCTAGAAAAATGAATTTATTATTATAAACAGAAATATACATTTTTAATTATTATAAAAAGTATAATTAAATAGTTTAAAAAGGTCGCAGCGCTGTGACACAAGCGTGCGACTAACGCAACAGGACGTAAATATGAAGTCGTCGTCAAATGGTTGTGAATTCGAATGTCACTCGAGATAATGAAATATTTGTGTACAAAGTGTCTTTACAATTTACACTAGGTTTAAAGGTTGCTCTTACTATGTGCGGGATATAGCGCGAAGCGACAAACGTCGTAACATTAACATTTCCACATATATAATTAAATACCTCCAAAGCCGTGTAGTGCGCAGGCCTATGCGCCGTGCGGAGTCGCGCCGCGTCCAGGAGACGAGGCCGGCGCTGAGGACTGCGACCGCTTATGCAGGACACGGACTTTAAGAGGCGAGCTCTGGAAGAATAAATTGAATATTATATAGGGAAAATTATATTAAGTTCATTAATAATAAATTGAAGGCCATCTTGGCCATGTAGCACAAGGGTGTGACTATAAATGCGCCGTTTGTGGGTTTGATACTCACTTGGGGTAAAGCGTGTCGTTGGATTTCGTCACTCAACATGCATTGCCACAAGAATACATCGGAAAGTGGTTAATGGAGGTCCTAACACTAGGTTTCCTTTGCCAACCCTGCTAAGCGGGGGAAATAGCGTGAAACTGAAAAAAAATTTAAAAAGACTCACGCATCCAAAAGCTTCAACAGCAACCTGCTATATGCCCTATACTCCTCTTCACTAAACTCAGCCGGGTGGTGTCTTGCTGATTCATATGCATCGCAGAACTGATGCACTAACTTTTGACCTCTGCCGTCGAGGGGTGCAGCTAGGGAGGATAGGAGGAACGCTCGGAGCGATTCCTTTGGATGACGCTTGAGATTTGGATCTTGGCGGGATATTTCATCTTCTACAATGGATGCAAACAAATATTTAAAAAATGTTAGACCAGCTTCATTCTGTGTAACGGGATTGCATGTTGAGTGGGGGAGCTCAATGCTCATAGACTTACAGTCCTCGGGAAGCAATTGATTTCAATATTTATGATGTCTTTGTAGATTAACTATTTGTAACAAAAAAGTATACAGTAAAAAATAATCATATCTCACCCAAAGTCTTAACATCATCAACAGCTCTAAACCTATAATGATAAGGCTGTTGTGGCTCCAGTATGTAATGTGATGGTTCAGCACACAGTAGTCGTGGCTCATGGACTATCCTGGGCACGGCTTCTATGCGTCTCTCTATTTCTTTTTTAAGACACTGTAATATTAAAATTTTTATATTAAAAAGTAGATTTCCTTCAATTTTCCCTCGGTAATCGAGCCATAAAATTTTATCGGATTATGTCAAAATTGTTATATGTTTTGATGTTTGTTACTAAAGCAAGGAAACGAAAATATCTCTTTCACTCGAGTGGAAATCGAACCCACGACCGTCGCGTTTTATGCCGCTGCACCACGATGGTCTCCATTTAATTTTTGATTTACCTTTTTAGCATCTGTCCCAATAGGAACGTGAGGACCTCTTCGAGAGCGAAGAGCGAATCTTGTAATTTGTCGCTTGGCAAAAATAAATAGAATCACGAACGTCAATACGCCACCACTAATTATAAATATGATATTCAAAATACTTGTAAAATCCTGCATTTTTCTGTTAGTACATAAACTTAACAACTTTTTGTTATCTCTTTAATAATGTATTGTTTTATAATAACAAGGAAACAGGAATTGTTGCATTTCTTGTTTGACATTTAGTGTTTGAATTTGAACGACATTGACAATTGATAATGGTTGCCACTTCCCAGTAAATATTGTTATTTAAAAAAAAGATTTTAATGTACTATTAAACGGTTTCTAAAATAAAAATGTCTAAATATATTTAATTTCAATAGATAAATTATAATTATTTTTGTTACCTAATATTAGTTATAAGAACAAAATTTAATAAGAGCTAAGTGGGAAATATGGTCTATTTTCAAGTTAACCATTGCGTGTAGTATAAAGATATTAGATATTAAATCTAATATTTTTGCGTAGGCGTTAACTAAATAAATATACAAAGATGGCAACGGTAGTATAATGTAAACACAACTATTGTAGGTACGATTCTCACTCGGAGGAATAAATTTTTATTTCCTTGCTCTAGTAAGAAAATAAAGTGCGGTGGTGAGTTTCACCAACTTGTTGTCTTAATATTTATCCGACCCTTCTTTGAGGGATACAGCGTAAAAATGAAAAAGTGTAAGTAAAAATGTAAAAGTATAAGTCACATGGGTGTATACAGCCATAGAAGGTTATATTTTTTAAAGTCACCTACCGACCGCACAAAGTGTGCCTTTATAACGAATTTTATATTTTTGTATATATTTTCATATTTAATGTACAAAAATGTTACTATAATACAATTATTCTAGATATACGAATAAGGATGTTCAACTTTTATGAAAAGTTGTGTGATTTGATACTATACAGTCACAACAAAATTTAAGAAAATATATAGTTTCTACTGAAAGGAACCGAAGTCACAACTATCGCTGAGCATATCAGTCGGACATATCTATATGCGACCTGCGACAGCGCTTCACAACGACGCTACGACATATTGAGCCTCAAAGTAAAAACTTCATTTGCATCTAATTATTTGATTTTCGTAGAAAAAAGGAAGGACGAATCGACACTTTACATCATTACGATCATTCTTAAAAAAAATATAGGTACCAGGTGTGGGAAGAATCTCTAGTGGACACGATGTTGATGACAGGTGAATGGAGAGAAAAAGGTAGCCCGTGACTATAAAGTTTTCAATTTATAAATACATTTTCTGTTTTTCTTTTAAGATTAAATTAAAATAAGTATCGTATATAAAGCAAACTAAACTAAACATTGGGATTTTCTATGTTCATTACAAATTCTTACCTCGCCATAAAACATGATCTGTTTCTCAATAGAATCTATAATTTAAAGCCTATTAAGATATATTTCGTTTAAAGATTGAGCGTTTGCCAATTCAATGTCACGAGGATCAATTGGCTAGGACTCCAGGCAGCAGTACTAACTAGTTAACAACATTGTACTTTTAATGTATTTCTAGAAAATTAAATTGATATAATCAATTTCATCTATATTATTGTTTTTTTTTATCTTCATGCTGTATTTCATATATAGCAAGGTAGGCAGAGGAAATCTAGTGTTAAGACATTCCCTTCCCCAATTTCCACTGCATTTTTCGAGCCACTCGAAAACTTCGAACTCAATGCCACGCTTTCGCCTTGTTACCAGAGCGAAGAAATTAAAATATTAATAATTAATAATTCATTCCTCTGAGTATCGAACCCTCAACCGTTGCGTTTACAGTCATACACTTGTGCCTCTGCGACCGCCTCACGCTTGAAGCTTTGTCTCGATGCACTAGAAAAAAAATATTTAAAAATGACTTAAGATGAATGATATAAATGAACTAATTTTGCTCATTTGTTGATCAGTTGAATTAAATATTTATTTAATTTTCACAAAATTGTTCAACCTTCGATTGTTTGTGTTTTCGAAGCCCAACCGAGGTCTCCGCGTATCTCTCATAACGCTCACTTTTCCTTCTTTTAATTATAAAATTATCACTTATATCTCACTCACGAAACACAAAATAAGTAATATCGAATGCAAAATGCACCATAAAATAATAATATTCCTAGAAACACTTTTATATTCATCGTATATCATACGCGCGCCGAA
Source organism: Heliconius nattereri (assembly GCA_013403645.1). Classification (NCBI taxonomy): domain Eukaryota; kingdom Metazoa; phylum Arthropoda; class Insecta; order Lepidoptera; family Nymphalidae; genus Heliconius; species Heliconius nattereri. The sequence goes on along the minus strand of JAAIXI010000246.1, from coordinate 1,178,030 downwards.
CATTCCTACATGATGATTCCCTCTATCGGTGTCGCTGTTGCCTGTTGGGCGACGCACGAACAGCTTTGGCGGGAAACGTGGCGTGCATACTATATTTGAAGTGGACGCCATGATTGATATGCTAGTTTTTTTTTATTTTACTAAGTTTTGACAGTAGCTTAAGTTTAAAACGTCTAAATTATAGGTTATTTATTTCATTATAAAAATTAAACCTACATGTTTGTTTTTGGTTGAATTATTTTTGCTTGATTGTTATTAAAATGTTTTTTATATTCATATTTAATAAATATTATATATTTATTCATAATTTGTACAACTAGAGGAGTTTAAACTATAATTTTTATATGACTTCAGATTGGATAAGAATTTAAAATACACGCGGTTAAACTAACTATAATCCACTCTGACGAAATTACTCTTATTGGACATATTATAAAGTTAGTTAAACCTATAAAATCGAATAATTATCTGTGACATGACATTTAAAAAATCTTTAACTTTGATAACTATACAAAAATTAATAATATCATATTATGTATTTACCAACCTATAAAATAATTATTACGTATGCACATAGGTACACTAAGGATCGCTATCTCACTCATTCTTTTAAATTAAAAATTAATAATTCAAAGCGATTGTCGTCCGAAGTTATATATATTTTTCTATATGGAGGGATGACCAATTGTTTCTAAATGGAGTTGGATTGGCGTCTCTCATTGGTCACTAAATGTTTTTGTGGACATATTGGGCTCGCAACTGGCAGAAGGTAGGTAGCTATAAAATTGCAAATTATGCCTTTGATGAGTCGCGTCGGCCATTCAATTCAATTGCGTCTATTTTTATGATTATTATTATTGTTAGTCATGAAATTACGTTTCTAATGTTCTATGTGTGAATAGAACATTAGGCTTAGATAACTATTTTATCGCTGTATCTCATACATAGGGGGTAGGAAGGGGAACATGGGAACCTAGTAATAAGGCACTCCGTTCCCATTAAAACACTTCCGTTTTCCATTTTCCGACGAATTCTGGAGGCATTGTGCTGCGACCAAATAAAAATATTGGATATTTAGTTGGCTTATTTAATAACTTGTTGCGTTTACAGTCGCAAGCTTGGGCCTCAAGCAGTTTAAGACATTATGAAGAATACAAATACATATACAAATGATACATTTTTAGTTATTTTAAAATGTTTATTTTGAATATTTATTTTTATTTATTCCCCGCGAAAACTATAATCATAAGAGTTACAATCATACATTCTTCCAAAGCGCCACGATGTCCTAAAATAAAGAAGGACATTAAATATAATTTTGAAATAACATAACTTCACAGACGTTTAATAAAAAAATGTAAGTGAATATTTACTTATTCATAATTTGTAACATGTCTTGGTCTTGCTACTGTGGCTGGCGTCAAGGTCAACGATTTTAGCGGGAATACGTCAAAAATAAAAATGGCGGCCCATTGCGATACGTCACAGATTACGCTAAGTAAAGAATCACGAAAACGCGGTATGACTTTACAATGGTGTTTCAAATTTATTGAATTTTATTTATGCTTTATTTTAAGAAATGCCTTTTTTTTTCAAATATCTACAAAAAAATTATATGACAGTGAAATATTTATTTTATCTGGAATATCCCATATTTATAATCATTAAATAATTTAAAAATATAGTTAATTTAAGTCATAAAATGACTTCTCGAGATTATTTTATAAATTTTAAATATATGCTGTGAATCCGATTTCCGCTCGGGGGAATGAATCATTTAATACGTCGTTAATTATTTAAATGCTATACCCGGAATAGGTACAGTATGAAGCTAAAAAAAATCCAGATGCTGTTGCGTAAAACAGTGTAAAATATTTAGTTCTGTTCAGTGCAATGTATTTTAAAAAATTAACATATCAAAGCTACGAGAGCAAAACGTCCTGCATTTAGATTAATTAAACTCCTAAATCCTAATACATGTTTGCGTGTAATAAATTTTAGGGCAAAAAAAGGCAAATAGTATACATGTATAATACATCTTCCATTTTGAAATAATACAAGTAATATTCTAGCCACGTAGCAACCCCACCGTCGCACGCGGAGATATGCGCACGCGACGTACTACTTGTGATAATTTGGCGATATGGAATATCATTAATGCTATAGGTACCCTCGGTTACCTAAAATTACTTGTATGAAATTATAATTGGCTAATATAAGGTATTGGAAAGTTCTATTCTATTAAAGACCAAGCCTAGTAGTCTGTTAAATATTTTCAATGCTGTACAGAATGGGGCTTATACGTTTATAATATTGCTTTCGATTTAAGTTTGCACCTGGCAAAAGTTGCGAAAGTTAGACATTCAAAACTATATTTTTAAAAGAAAAATATAATTTGCTGGCTACTGTTGAAAATATTATTTATATCTAGTTATTACATTTATTTTAATATATGTATATATATTTATGTATTGTATTGTATTTATGTATATACATATGAATTATATTAATTATTTATTTATTGAGGCATGAGGTCTTAGCGCCCGTGTAAACGCGTTAACTGTGGGTTCGATTCGGGTTAACAAGGCAAAGTTCATCAGCAGCAGCATCGAGTTCTGTCACTCAACACGCAATGTCTCCAGAGTTCGCCGGCAAATGATAAACGGAAGTGTTTTAATAGGTACGGACTCTCTTAGCAATAGGTTTTCAGGTTCCCTCTGCCATTCTGGGTACCCTACTACGTGCGGGATGAAGCTAAAAAAGTAATAATTATATAATTTTATTAAGTTAACTGAGCTGAACTTTGCGTCTCTGGGACGCCAAGCTAAAGTTACTTATTTGCATTTTTACGTGACAGTCGTTACCAATGTTGTCCAATTCCCGTTTTGGAAATATTGTATTTTACAAAAGCCTTTATTTATTGTAGAATTGTTTAGTATAGAGTACTATGGTCGAGTTTTATTACAATGCACCTATGTATAACATATACTTATAGAGACTTACGAGTATGTCTTGTGACTCACATTACTCTCTGTTAAAGTGTGGGAGATGTGTGAGGGTGCACGTAATTAAGAATTTGTTTAACGTGATAGTGGTGTAAACAATTGTTTGACTCTTCATACGTTTAAGTATTAGAAGTTCAATTTAATGTCAAAAGAATGTATATTATTTACTAATAATTTTGCCCCGGCTTGGGTAAGACAAAGTTGTATATAATTTTTTATTCTATTCGTATATATATATATATTTAATGAATGGAAACGACATCTTAAGATAGATCTCATATTTGATAGCGGCTTAAAAAACAGAAGTACTTTAAGTATAAAATCGCGCTGTCGAATTACAACAACCACTTACTAAATACAGTTTAAATATAAATTGATCAAATTGTAAATAAAATCAAATAAATGCTGTATCCTGCAAACAGCAGACTATGCAGAGAGAACCTAGTGTTAAGACACTCCGTTTCCCACTTTTCACCGAGTTCAGGAAGCATTGTGTGTTGAGTGGCGTAACTGAACGCCACGCTTTGCCACAATGCCAGAGCAAAGAAATGATTTTTTTTTTTTATACAAATATATAATTTCCTCGAGTGGGGCTCGAATCCACAACTAGTAGCGTTTATAACCACACTTTGTGCACCTGCGCTATACAAATGCCCTATTTTAATTCGATATCTCGAATGGCCCGAGTGACGGTCGTGTGTAAGAAAGAGGAGGAGAGGGCGTAATTACACGATCAGCGGGATGACTCACGCGTTGCATCACTCGACGCCCATTCATGTATCGCGGTTACTCCCACACTGTAGGGTTGCCATGGTGGAGGCATGTGTGTTTTGGGAATTGTTGTTTTTTTTGAATGTCGAAATTCGTGTGCCTGTAAATGCACCTGTCTCTACCTTAAAGGCCAGCACCACGCATGTTGCTGCTCTGGTGTTACACGGGGTCGTGGGGGTGGGTCACTCACCATCAGGTGACCCGTAGGTACGCTCGATGGATAAAAAGGTTGTTTCCTTTCGTTCGTAAAAAATCTATAAAACATCATTACATTGCTTTATGAAAACGCCTAAATTTTTCGCCTTTATTCCTCGATGAAGGAATCAATGGACTATTTCTATTGAGAGAGAACGTGAGATTAGCACGTTTTACAAAGTAGCATTGTTTTACAAATAACATCGATATAACCTACAATTAATTATTTTAGTAGCAATAAATCATTTAGATAGACTCATTATTTGTAACAGCGCGGCGTTGAGTTTCGCACTTCAATACTTCGATAATTTGGTGGATAGTGGGGAACCGAGTATCTTATCCTTACGGTGTATCTTAACACTAGGTTCCCTCTGCCGACCCTACTATACGTGCATACAGCATAAAGCTAAAAATATATATTTTTAACATATTATATTGTACATGGTGATCCTACACGAGATAAAACAGCTGTTTCTTACGCCCTTTGTGTTTATTTAAATTATCTATGTGCTTAACAAATTATTAATAAACTACAATAGACTCTTATTGAATATGTATTTAGTAATGTGAGCCCAGATTAAAGTTATTTGGAAAGTACAAACACGCATCTAGATATTTAAAAAAAACATATAAATATATTAATATTATCAAATTTAAGCCTATTGATAAATGTTAGCCGTAGTCTTTTTTTAATTTATAATATTTTGTTTTTATTGTTTTAGCTTTACGCTGTATCCACAAGGTAGGCTATGGATATGGAACTTGGGAACCTAGTGTTAAGACACTCCGTTCCTGTTTATGACACTTCCGTTCCCCACGACAGCAATACGGCGTGTTTTACCTTGTTACCAGAGTGAGGAAATGAAGATATAAAATATTTAATATCCCCCGAATGGGACCTCCACCTGTCACGGTCATACGTTTGTACCCCTGCGCAACGACTGGCTCATCATCTTACGTGTTAAAAACATATTAATTGAAATTTATCAACTTTCCTTCATTACTTACAATGCCAACGCCAGAATTCGGCGGAAAGTGAAGAACGGAGTGTCTTAACATAAGGTTCCCTCTGCCTACTCTGTTGTGTGCGGAATACAGCCTGACGATGATGATGATCCAACGTTAAAAAAAAAATTCTCTAGAATCTCAAAATATTCCAAGAATACAACACACTATAAACAACATAACTTAGTATTATGAAATCGCATGAAATTCTTTAAGACTAAATTAGAATTGTTCAATTACAATAGCTTAGAGCTACTTAAGTACGAATGCAATGAAACGCGCGGAATGTCGAAAAACGACTCAGTTGCTCTATTTAATTATTGTCGATGTTAATCTGACCAGCTGGTTGAAAAAAGAGAGACATGTTGTTAGTTGCGGCTTGTAGATATATTATTGTTTGTGTGACAGGCGGGGATGAAAAAATATTTATTTAAATTTATATTTTTATTTCTGCTCACTTCACTCAACACGCATTGCCTCCAGAACTAGGCGGAAAGTGGAAAGGGGAATGGAGTGTCTAACACTAGGTTCCCTCTGCCTACCCTGCTGTGTGCGGTCATTTTTTAGGCAGATAATTTCCAAAGTCGTTAGCTTTTCAACATTTTCAGGATTATATTAGGTATATAAACTATTTTGAATGACCTAGTTTCGTAAGACCTCCTCCGACCTTTGACAACCTCCCGGTTGCACTCCACCACTCAAAATGCTAAATACAATTTTCTAGATTTGTTTAACCATCAAAAACCATATTGTTTATTTAAGTGACATAAAAATATTTGATATAAAAAAAACTTAAGAAACTTAATTCCAAACTGAAACATTAAGAAAAAAACATTTTCGTTGCCTTAATAATAAATGAATATTTTATCTACGTACACAGCGTTATTTTTGTCACCGTCGTAAAGCTTATGAACCTATTTGTATGCATCGAACCTACGACTTCCGCTGTGGAAGTCGCCATACCATACCAGTTACCTAAACATATGGATAGGTGACGATAGCTCTGTAACTGTAATATAATCTAGGTACACTTAATATTAAAGGTACTGAGTTTATTTGTTTGAACACGCTGATCTCAGGAACTACATATTTTTCTGTTGAATTTTCATTTATCGAGAACCACTTAAGTTTGAGTTTCGTCACTCCAGAACGCTATGTCTCCAGAATTCAGTGGAAAGTGGGGTACGGAAGTTAATAAGGTTCCCAGGTTCAATCTGGGTACCATGCTATGAGATACAGCATCAAGCTAAAAAATAAGAAAAAAAATACCTATTATACATACCTATCAAAGAAACTGTGACATAAAAATTAATTTCGAAGAAGATATTTATGTATACCTACTACTGAGAATATGTGCTATTAAATTAATTTAGAGATATACTTAGGACGAAGAGCTTACTTTAGAATGTTAATGGGCAACATGATCCTACTATTCTACGAGTTTCAATATCAGTAAAAATTAAAAAATAAGTAATTAAATTAATAAAATAATAAAAATAGGTAATTATTTTGTAAAAACCTTCTTCCAGAAATATTTTTTTGATTATTCTTTTTTGAGGCGCAACTCAACGCCGCGCTTTGCCTCGACGCTAGAGAGAAGAAATGAATATATTAAATATTTTATTTCTTCCAGTGGGAATAGAATCCACGACCTGTCGTACTCTTGTACCCTTGTGCCACGACTAGCCTCAGTTTTGTTGTTGAATTCTATTATTTTATTTGTCTCTTACATAAAAAAAAATATAAATATAGATATAACAGGGCGATAGAAGGGCACACTAATAATTTGGCCTAACTGGATAAACCTGATATAATACCAAGTCATCATTCGAGGCTATCTCGATGCTGGGCACAAGCGTACTACTTACTGTTAGCACGACAGTTGTGGGTTCGATCCCCATTCGTGGAAATCATATATTTCATACTTTCATTTCTTCTCTCTATTGTGTCTCTCATCGTAATTAATGAACCAAAATGGTAGAAGTTTAAAAAAATCGAAGAAATAGACATTTGAAAATAAAGAAATCAGCTTCATGGAAGCTGGTGTTCAGACACTCCGTTCTCTATTTTCTGCAGAATTGTGGAGGCATTGCGTGTTGAGTGGCAGAACTCAACGCCGCGTTTTGCTTCGACAGTCGAGACCAGAGCGAAGAAATGGAAATATAAATTTAAATAAATATTTCATATCCTCGAGTGAGAATCGAACTCACAACCAGTCGGTTTTACAGTCACACTCTGTGCTCCTGCACCGTAACTGGCCTCAATTAGAGATTTTATTCCATAATACTTAAGAAGTAAGTGAAATAGATAAAACCAAAACACCCTTTAAACCTACAAAATCCTCATCAGGGTAACAAAAAAGGTATCTATTAAACGATGTCGAGGCATAGGTTGCTCAAAAACACGGACGTGACAGGTGTCATTTGGAGAAGGGATATTTTTGTTCCTAGCCCACAGCCATACTTCTACGTGATCTGAAACACAATTAACCTAAGTTTATTAAACAATAAATATACCAATGGCGTGTTAAAATTAAATTTAATACTTAAATGTGAATCACGTGTTTCCTGAACCAAAGCGAGGTGAACGGAAATCTACCAGGATGGAGGATATGTATACTTTTAAGGCAACCGTCTCCTGCACTTCCAGGGTACGACGACAGGCTTTGGGCTTCTTATTTTAATAAGGCGGTACTAGGTGTTTTGTAGTGGATGCGCGTGCGCCGTTTCCTGCGTCCAAAGGAGGACCAACCATTGTTTGCTTGGAGGGGATGTATGTGAGCTGAATGGATATGTCGAACTAAAAAACTTACGTTTAACTTTACTTACAACTGTTCAAATATATTTTTTTATTTTTGTGTCCTGTTTTTTTTGTTATTTGGGTAGATATATGGATTTTTTATTAGGATTTCTGTGGCAGTCTTATTTTATGTTGTATAAGTAAATATTCAACAAATATTCTTGTAATTTAGCTAAAAACATTTTAAGTTAGGAAGTCTAATGATAAATTCAATTTAATATCTAGTTTTAATACCTAAATAAACATTGTCTTGATTAAATTAATATTAATAAACATAATTAATTAACAATTAATTCATAATCTATCGCTAAAACCTTATCGATATTTATGTTAGGTAAGTATATACATTCAATACAATATGAGAAAACGAGGAAACTTCCTCGTACTAGGTATAATTGTGTATATAAAAAAATATTTGTTCTATTCATTTAACTGGGTGTAGCAAATAACATAACCATTTCAGATGAACATGCGTAAAAACATGTTTTAAAATAGTACACCGTCAAATACCGTGTGACCGACCGTACTTACAAGTGTTAAGGAACTCAATGGAAAACTACATCAAAGGTACTCCCGTAAAGGTACCTTACGAGTCCATCTAATGATAAATACCTAAGAATGCCTAATTGTTATTCATCTCAGCGCGTGCAGACCACGTCGCGGTGGGGAAGAGTTAATAGCCGGCGCCGCCTTCGCGCCCAGGCATATTGTACCGAGCCGTGCCCGCGAGCGCCGCTGCGCTGCCTCCGTCCACATTACTATATAGGATATTTCAAGTTTGATTTACAAGTAAAGCCGGTGGCTGGGAAGGCAAGATGTCGGCATAGCTGATTGATATAATATACGGCTGTGTCACATCGAGCCAGCTCAATCCGCCGGCGTTCGACGTGAGAAAAAAAGAAGAAGACGAAGAACTTGAGGAGGCGGTCTCCCGCGGGATCATCAACGTATCCGAACGTGCCCGCGACCGTCTGACAGCTGTCACCGCCGTACACCGACAGTGCGCAGGCCCACATCTCCGCTACGTAGGAAAAGCGAAAATCTTTATTTATAACACACACGACCATGTTCCCGTAGAGTGCGATCGCGTGTTTTTCCTTTATTCTTATTTAACAAAAAAAAAAAACGAAACGACAGAATGGCGAACGACGAGGTGCTAGGGCCGCGCAAGACGATGTTCGTATTAGTGATTGTTGTGGGATGTTTCGCTGTGCTGTGGCCCAGGATCCTTTCGCCACTCATCCTGGGCCACACCGCCGACCAGCTCAAGCCGAACAAGTACGACCGGGAGGCAGGTAAAGCGGTATTTTTAACTTTAGCTCAATGTCAATATCGCTGGACTCACCAAATCTAATTATAAATATCGTCGAATTAACGCATTTTTGTCATTTGGCTATAATTATGTGTGAAATTAAACGAAGGTTTCCGTAGCTTCATAGGTGAGCGATGTTTGCTGTTCTCAAGAACGAGATATTGCTATGCAAATATGACTTGGTCCAGCTGTTGACTCTGAGCATTAATGTTTACTAAAGATCTGATCGGAATGCGGTCGATCTTACTTATGTAAGGGAAATATATAAATGCATTGTGCATATTACTCATCTTTATTTATTGCGTAGATATTTTTTTAAAATAATAAGAAAAACAATATTATGTATTTATAGATGACAGTAGTTTTTTAAAATTGTAAACTATACTTTCTATTTTTTGAGTGGCATGCCAGTGGTCTAATAAAGTGCTATATTTTTTTTATTATATAAAATTACTATCTTCTGTGCATAAATATTTATATATATATATTAATAAATAAGTAGACATAAAAATAATATTTTTAATTAATAATAATTATAATTGAACCATTTGTTAAAATGTTATCAGTTCTATTTAAAAAAGTTTTTATCAAGTTCTTGTTATTAGTCTAATCAAATTGTTGTATTTGAATATTGTTTGACATTCCATTAATCTGTGTTTTCCTTTTTTTAACATTCATAATGTTTTGATACCATCTTAATTATTAAAACAGCCAAAAAAAATGTTTTTGTATGGATATATTTTATTTACATAATACATAAAAAAAATTATCTTAATTCCTATGCAACATACTGGCGGATATTCATAATAACAACAATTATTTTTGGGAACAAATTATGTGTTTTGTTTCACTAAATGTTTTTGTTAACAATTATCTATTTTATGTCTTTTCTCTAAAAATATGTAATACAAAGAATTTGATTACTTCAATATTTAAATTACATTTTTTTTTCAGAAACTTTATTTATGTTTAAATTAATTTAAATAGCCTTATAAATAATTAATTCTATATGTGCATATTAACAAAGTCCTACTCTAGGGTGCTGTGAAGTTATATTCGAAACTGATGTTGCTGTACTAGAATTGGTTAATGAAGTTTGCCATTCAGCGCTCGGAGACGGCAAGTTCTCTTCCCATTCAGCCATAGAATGTCGTAAAGCAGTGAATGATACATGCGGAGTGGATATAGCGACTTTTGTGAAACGAAATGAAAATGTGGGAAAAACTACTAAAATGATTGTTGAAAATATGAAAAATAGTAACAGTTCTTGCTTAAGACAACATTTCGGTGTACCAGTCTACAGCGTTGGCAACCATTTTGCTATCAATTCATGGAATGTACAAGACAGTTAGTTATTTTTATGTTTAAGCCTGGATTTTTGAATTAACAACTGATACTAATAACTAATTAATTAAATATGTTATTTGGCTTGAAATGCAACTAACAATTACCGATAAATAATACATTTTATAGTTTTAAGCTTTGATATAACATTTTTAACATTATATTAATTGATAAAACAAACATTTATCAAAAATTTTAACAGTATTTAAAATATACTTCAGATAATCATTATAAACATTGGATGGGTTTGAAGACGAGTGGGTTCGAGTCCCGTTACGTAAAAATTCTAGTTCATAATATAGTAATTGTTGATGAATGAAAAAGTTTAAAATTTTATTTTTCTAAATGCAGTCTAATTAATTATCGAGCCGTCGTCCTTGTACTCTGTCAATCATGTGCGTAGCGAAACGTCGCGTCGATACTAATTTTAGTTACTAATATAATGTGCACAATGAAAATTTGTGATAATATCCCAATATATATTTTAAAACATATCATTTAACACATTTCCTTGCACTGGTATGGAGGCCAGGCGCGGCTTTGAGTTCTGCCACTCAACACGCGCAACGCCTCCAGAATTCGGCAGAAAGTAGGGAATGCAGTGTCTTAATATTAGGTTCCCTCTGCCTATCCTGCTGTGTGCGGGATACAGCGTGAATTTGATTTAATTTATTTTTTTAAATTTTATTTTCTGTGTTTGATTCAACTAGACTAGGACGAATCCCAAATATTGGAAAAAAAATTGTTTTTATAAAAAGATTGTTTCCTGTTCAAATTAAACAAAATGCAATGTTTAGTTCACCATTTACTGCGCTGTCTCTGAAAATCGGTAGATAATTATTAAAGTTTCAAATATGTGCTCAGTTTCATAAGCGTATGTTATGCATGTTAATGTTTATTTCTCAGAAACTAAAAATTACACTAAGATGATTCTTTTTAATTTATATCAGCTATACTCAAACTTGAGACCAGTTCACGTGTAATCGAAATCGGTCCAGTAATTTTTGAGATATGGTACATTTATAATAGTAGTCTGTAGTAGTGTCTGACTGTCAGTTTTTGTTAGGTCCAGCTATAACCAGTGAATATGTACTGAATTCTGAAATCTGAAACTTAATTAATTCTTAGTTGTATCATCATGCGACAGTACAATATTTTGACCCCATATGGTCTAACGATTGGAAGATGGTTGACGGATGACTGATGATGCCCACTAGTAAACATAACGAATTTTGCTCATTACATTTGTAATTTGGGGGACAGAGTGTCTTAAAGGGGACAGGTTCCCTCTGTCTACCCGGCTGTGCGCGGGATACAGCGTGAAGTTGATTTGCTTTTATTTGTTCTTGGTGTATTCTTCTGAAAAAGCATGTTGTTACTTTTTTACTCTATTCATTAAATAATTGTTAATATATTTTTTAATTCCTTCTTTGTCTTAGTGACTAAGAACTGGTGATATACGAGATAAGTGTGTATACACTGACCATATTGAATAACACATGTTCTAGATACTCCCAACATATTTAGTTCAAGGGCAACTGCATTATACGAATTAACTAATACAAATTTATTTTACCTAGTTTTGCATATAAAGTTTAGCCTTTTATGGATGATCGGTTGGCTGTTAAAATTTTTATGAGCAATTAACACGACAGTAAATTAAATATGGGACGAATTCTATTGAAAATGAAATATATAAAAATATTTTTATATATCTACCGTTATGTAGCGACTGGCTTAGTCGTAGCGCAAAATCGTGTGAATGTAAGCTCGACAGGTTGTGTGTTCGATTTGCACTCGTTTTGTTTCGTTTCATTTCCTCGTGTAGCGCGGCAAATACGCAGTGCCTCCAGTATTTAAGGAAAAGCAGGGGATGGAAGTGTCTTAATGAGAACGGAGTGTAATAACACTAGAGTCCTAGGCTCCCTCTGCCTGCTATGTGCGGGATACAGTCGTACATGAAACGTTAGTCTATTATAGAGTCTATATGTATTACAGAGCACAAAATATATTTCTGTTTAAATTAATCACAAATGCTATTAAATAATTTAAAAACTCTTACAGATTCTCAATTACTTTATGACATTCAAAATCTTTTGTGCACATAAGATTACAAAAGTGCAGAAATTCTCGAAGTATAAAATTAAATGTAGGTCAGGAAAATAGAATGGAAAGTTTTGAGATCGCTTTTATTTAGGATCAAAACAGACAAACCTCAAAAAAAAACCAAAATCTTATAATATTACTTTGTTGTTTGTTTGTAAATCTCAAGAACTCGTAGAGGTATCGAATTCGAATTGAATTTCATAAAATATCCAGATTTTCAGTTATGACACAGAGAAAAATTAAACTTCTAAGTCAATGTGATTATAATTTTGAAATTAGTGCAGACCCCTTGGGGCTGACGCGTCCAACTCACACTTGACCAGTTTTTTATTCATATTCCCGGAAGCCTGGAGTTTAATTTTTGTAATATAAAATAGCTTCATTATTCGTACAGTGTTATCGTAAAGTTCCTGTATGACCTCATTTCAATATTTTTTAAACACGTGTTTTTTTGTATATTTTAACCACAAGTGTTGGGCTTAAAAACTTTATTTTTTTTATCTCTGGGAATATGCCATGTGTCCAGAGTATAGTTTATATTACGTTACCAATATGACGTAATTGTAATAGCAACTTTGACAATTGACGTCACTTACTAATTTAGTTTATCATCTGTGCTTTTTTTATTATATTTTACCTTTCTTATCTAGCAATACCGATCTCGCGAGAATTAAGGAATAAATAGTCGCCTCCATATTTAAATCACGTTTTGCTGTTCCAGAGATTGGCCTGGACAAACAGAAAGACAGACAGACAAAAGCGTTAAAATAGTTTGTGTTTTAGTAGCGTGTATATAGCGATAATTTGAAAAACTGAAGTTATTTTAAACTCACTCATAGACAAGTTCAAGTTTTTTTTATATGAATAGATTATAGTTGATTTCAAATTAATTTTAAAATTTAATAGGTAAATTATTTCAACTGATTTCCTAAAGGTCAAATCAAATTCGATGCAGAAATTTATTAGCACTAAACAAATCAATAGATCACACTGAGTACTGAGTAGGCTGACAGATGCAATACCTTTGCCATGTCTGGATATAACGTTGCCTATTATGTTGACAGTTGCATCCGAAGGTTTAGATTAATTAATTTTAGATGTATAATTATCATTACATATTTTGCTTTAAATATAGATAATTCAATGCGATAAATGTGAGTATAAATACTATTGTCTTCATTTTATTTGAAGCCAATGTTGTGTACCTACAATAGGTAATATATCTTATTTTCTTAAATCAAATCATCTTCACGCTGCTTCAGTCTGTGTAGGAGGGTAAGTAGAGGGAACCTAGTGTTAAAATACTCCGTTACCCACTTTCCGCAGGCATTGCGTGTTAAGTGGGGGACCTAAACGCCGGGCTTTGCCTCGACCCCAGAGCGAAGAAATGGAAATATAAATTTAAGTTATTATTTCATCTCCTCGAGTGGGGATCAAACCCACAACCAGTCGGTTTTACAGTCACACTTTGTGCCCCTGCGCCGCTCCTGCGACCTCAATAATAAAAAAAAAATAATTAAAATTATTTTAAAAGCCACAGAGAAGACTTTTGATAATTGAAATATCTGTCAAAAGATTGGCTTTGAACCCCTAAAACTTCAATTTCTATTCTTTTTTATATTTTATATTTCTATTCTTCTTCTCATCTTCCTTTAGAAGATATTTTCATTTTTTTTATTATTTGAAACAGATAAAGAATATACTACAATATCTTCACAATTTATTTTTTTAAACAAAAGAAAATGACGGTTTTCAAAACCAAATTGACCGTTGGTTTCTAAATTTCAACTGGCACAAGCGCAAACGATGAGATACGGTGACATCATGTTTGTCAATTGTCTAATAGATTGTGTTGTAAATGCAAATACGAGTACAGCTTTCAAAACGGAGCGTATGTATGTATGTATGTACGTTTGTTTGTATGTATCTACGTAACTCGTTTTAAGTGGCCTCTATACTTGGTAATACTAGAACAAAAGTTTTAACGTCCCATTGTCACTTGTTAAGGTCATTTCGTTAAGTGGCCAAAGTGTGAGAGGTAGCGGTTTGTTTCTCCATTTGTATAAAAAATATGAAAAAAATAATGAGATATTTCTTTGAAGCTTTAGTGTTAGGACAGTCAGACACCAAATATCGCCTAATTTGCAAAATACCACAGAGTGTAAATAAAGTTAGTTTAAATATAATTATATTTAAATTAATTTCATCCGGGGTAATTTCCCCGAATGGGAATCAAATCCATTATAAGGCTTAGAGTTAGGCGATGCACCATTGGGTCACGGTTGTTTATTCCACTCAAAATAAAAGCAACTTGCCGGGCTTTATCTTCAAATTGGAAATACCCCTTTTTGTTGTTTTTTGTATATTTTTTGTGTTTTTTTCCTGTTACCGTTAAAGAACCTCGTTCACAAATGTAAAATGGCGACATTAAGAATTAAAGCATATTAACTATAAATGCTTTAATTATTACTATTACTTTAAATTAACCTCTTATTTCTAAAGGTATTCTTTGTATTTCACAATGCGTAGAGTCGTGATTGAGTCGATCTCGTTTTCCTGCAGAGCAGAATAAGCAGAGAAAACCTACACTTCACTTCATCAGAAAGAGAAAAAGGAAACAATTTTAAATATTACAGACAACCATCATTTTTGTAACTTAATACTGTAAATAATGATAAAGTAAATAATTAAGCTCATCTACAACTAGAAATAACTGGATAAGTTTATATCTTGTTTAAATTGACGCTAAAAGCGGGTACTTGTAATTTTTTCCACACACCGCTAATGACACCTAAATATTCTACGTGAAATGTCACTTAAGTCAGTCGTGTTGAAAGGATGATGACTGGAGAATTTGCATAAACAATTTACTTTGAAATTTTGGTACCGATTCTCTATTGTTAGGTGTAATATGGTGTTTATTTAACTAAATTTCGGACTTTTTAAGTAATATTTCAAAGTTCTGTGGCCATTTAGTATTTTGATTAAAGTAACATCACCAGAGACACACTTTTACATGAAAACTATCTCACACTAGCGGCTTTGCCTTTTTATCAAATGAAAATAACTAAGAATTGTATATGAATATTAGGCGTCCTTTGCCTACCCTGCCACATGTAGGATACAGCGTGAAGTTAAAAAAAAGTTATTATTTATTTCTATTACCTAAGTATATGGAAGATTTTAAAATCAACTAAAATTTCCTACTATAAGCATTGGTATCCCTACAAATGTGATATTATCAATAGGGTTTGAGAGGTTATGTTTTATTTGTTTACATATTGTCTCATGCCTAAATGAATAGGGTATATGTACAATAAATTTTCCTTACAAACGGTTGGTATATGTACACAACATTATTGAATTTCCGCAATATAAGTGTTGACAAGCGTATCGTCCATCAGTCCAGTTTGCTTTGCCGCCGCTCTGTAGAGCTTTCGACCCGCTAAGATAACAGTCCTCGTGCGGTTGTCGAATACACCTTGTTTGTTCTTGTATTTTTTGCCTTTGTTTTTCTTTGTTTTTTCTTGTTTCCTTATTTTTTCTACTTTGGCAAGTTGTCGTTTTTAGAATTTAACAGAAAATGTATATACTTTTTCTTTCAAATATTGTTCCTATAATAAAAGAATGTTGTTTCTTTTTTCTTTGCATTATTAAGTATTTAATAGCATTATATAGAGCCAGGTGGTGCTGGTTCTTCCTTCTAGGGTACCTCTATAGCCTCTCGTAAGTCTGCTAAACTAAATTATAGCATATAGCATGTAAGGGAGAAGTGGCATGAAAGAGCCAGTTTACTAAATGAAGCAAAAAAAATATACTTTTAATTAAAGAAATTAAGTTTTTTTTCCTCAAATTATTATTTATTTATTAAACTAGGTAATTTCGTACGAAATAACCCTTAAATACAATAATTAATCAATAAAATATTCATTTTAAAAAAATGTGTCATTTGGCTCTTTCATAACATTTTGGTATTGAAAGAGCCATTAAAAGTTATGAAAGAGCCAGTCTTATATTATGAGGTGTAACAGTGAAAATTATGGTAAACAATATTAAATAAAAACGATTTAATAATTCTTATTAAAAAGTAATGTTTTTTTTAATTCTATCAGTCATTTTAAGTAGATAATTCTAACAAACTTTTTAATCTTACATTATTCAGACCAAT